>OY744520.1:61183925-61238925 GCA_963556195.1 Sepiola atlantica
CATGAGTGAAAATTCCTCCAACTTCCTATATGGATGTCGAACTTGATAAAATGTAAAAATTATTGGAATCAAATGAAATAAACGCATATTTTCTAAAGAACACGCATCAAAAATTGGCGGCCTAAATCGATACTGAAGCAGATTTGCATATGCAGCTTTTGGTCAATGAAATGTGGGGAAAAAATCACTTTATTTTACTATAAAGATTTTTTGTTTAATAATAAAATCAATAAAAAAACAATGTTTAACAGTAAAAAGATGGATTCCTAGGTTGTCACCTGAGTTTAAACCATTGTAAATAATGTTAATTTCGATTTATGGGCCAACTGAACATTTTGTTGGATATGTTGCTTTGTTCACTTCTACACGCACCATTGTGAAAGATCTGAATAGCTTCTCCAGTTTTTGGTGAAATGGTAATTGGTCTTCAATGAATTGTTGACAATAGTTATTACTTCATTATTAAATCATCCGTAAATAATTGACTTGACATAAAACAGAACAAACAAAAGTTTTTAATGTACTCTAATTATTTTATTATTTTTATTTTCAGATTATTCAAACTCCTGGACTTTGGGAAACTGATAAACATGGCTTGAGATTATCTGAAAGTGCATCAGAAGGCTCTTATTCTGCCTGTGGTGGATATTGTGTGATATGATGTGTGTACATCTACATCCACCTATTCTCTTCCTTGCCAAAACTATGTAAATAATGTGAAGTCTTTCTCACAGATTATTCTAATAGACAACACTTATGTTTATTTCCAACACAAATACATATTTTCTTGGTTATAACACTCACTTCAAACTGTGACTGATCACGGAACTTTCATAATAACTCAAATACAGGGGCTGTGGGTATGAGTGTGCGTGCGTGTGTGTGTGAGAAAGTGTATGTCTGTACGCATGTGTCTGCGTGTGTCCGTCCTTTTTATCCCGCCCTTTTATTACTGACTATTGGTGCTTTAATTGTTGTAAGAATATCTGCTTTCTTATTCTTTCTCCTTCTTTTCCTCCTCCATTACTGTGCCATCTTTGACAAAATCTCCATTTGCCTGATGGAATAATGGATTAGCTTGGTTTCTGTGTGACATTTATTTGAATATAGAACATTTATTTCTTAGTTTTATTATGTTTTCTCAAATTTTCAATCATTCATTTGGAATTGTTGTTCTAAAAATGAATTTTCTAATGTTATCTTGCAAAAGACGTGTAGATATTAATTTCTACTGATCTGTGACAATATAACTGGTCTATTTCTAGGTATGTTCATTAACTAGAAATAAAAAAAATCTCAGTCAAAGAAAAACGAATGGCTTGTAAAAAAAAAAAAACGTTAACTTTTATGCCAATATTTATGAATTTACTTTTGACTAAACTGAATTATAATTTATGCATGTTCATCCATTTTGGCAAAAATTTTAAATAAAAAAATATTTTAATTCACATTTTTTAAATCTTTATTTTTACATTGATTCTTTCATAAATTGGAAGAGTCCAATATAAATGCAAAGATTTAAAATTCCAAATTTTGGAAAGACTGCTGTTGATTGTGCGAAAGCACATACTTTTTGCATTTTTGTTTATATGGATAAAAATCTCCCAAGATTTTGCAAGTAAATTCCACAATTCATGATTAAGCAAGATACCTACCAGTAAAACTTGATTTCTTTTTGTTCGTCTAATGTTCCTCGGATAATAGTTGCTATCATTTGAACCCTTGCTAAGCTCAACTTTAGTTTTCATGGAATTTGTATCAATTCTTCTCACACAGAATACTTATTTTAATTCTCTATTTGTTAAATTCTTGTGGTGACCATCTTCACGTGATTTAACAAATGTGATTGTAGTTAACAAAAAAAAACTAATTCCATAAAGATGTAAATACTTATGTGAATGTTGTTCAGGTGAAGAAAGTAATGAGAAAACTTTTGAAATAGACGACTATTTTAAATTTATTAAAAATAATTTTTTATTGAATTTTTTCCATCCAGAAATATCACTAATAATAACAAAATTGAACTGGCTTGAAATATCTCAATGATGACATACATAGAAAGAACTTGATGATCTAAGAATCCCTTTAAATTTAAAAAGTTTGACTAAAAATAAGGAAGTTATGACTATTTCTGTGCCCCACATTGTTGGATATTTTCCTCTCTTTAAGACCATATACGTTTCTTCATATTTTTTATACTACTTTTTCAGTAAAAATGTTATATCTTTGTTAAAACAGAAGATTAAGATATGAAATTTGCCATATAAGTGTATTTTTGTGCAAGGAATCAGAATGTGCAACTGAAAATCTCCAGAAATTAATGGTTTCCAAGGAATCTGCAGTAAATACACATAAATCTGCTGCAATACCTTAAAAATATAATGTATCCATTAAAAAAACAAAAAAAAACTCAGTTGACTTATAATCAGTTTCATGTACAAGAAACTGAAATCTAATACTAGGACTGTTTTTAAATAAATACATTGCAAAATTTATTTGGTAATATTGTAAATTAACACCTTCTGCACCCCCCACCCCCACATACCTACCCAAAATATGAGATTCTAACTTTTTTAGGTGAACATGTGAACACTCTGAACTCAGTATCGCATATAAATTTGATATATAAAGTAATCCCCCATTTCTGGTCCATTTTAGCATTTTATGCCAGTTAACCAATTTTTTTTCTATGGGAGATATATCTTGGTAAGTTTTTCTTTTTGGTGGGTGGGGGTTTGCTTTTTTTTTCTCTTTTTTTTAGACGATTATGTGTGGTTTTAAGAGGGTTTTTGTTGAGGGTTGCAACTCTGACTTAGGGTTAGAATAGGGTTATGGGAATTTTTTTTTTTTTAGAGGAAGGCTTATCACTCAGATTTAGGATTAGTGCTACAGTCAAGGGAAAGCATTTTTAGCAAGTGTGCTTATCACTCGAACCTAGGGTTAGTGGTAGGGTAAGTAATTATAATTTCTTTTTTTAAGGCAAGAATGGCCTGCAAATGTGGGATCATTTTATGTTAAATTTATGTGCTAAATTTTTTTTCTTTTTTTTTTCTGCCAAGATTTTTAGGGTGTTCACATGTAATTATTTAAAAAATTAGAATCTTTCTTTTTTTTTTTTAAATTGGCATCTAGAAAGTAATTTCTGAGAAGAATTAAAGTTCAAAATTAGAGTATCTTAAACCTAAGAAAAGCACTATTTCTCAGAGAGCCACTATTTTATAAAAGAATTACAAACTGCATTACTGTTTGATAATTAATTTATTTGAAAAATACTTGAATGGCAAGCAAAAATAGTATTTTCTTTTTTTTCTTTTTTTTTTCAAAATAGCATAAACATAGTTTGCAAAATGTCAGTTTCATAAACTGCTGTGTACTGATACTATGACTGTAGTCAACTGCATATCGCTGAAACGGAAACAAATTTTTGTCGGATAGGGTAATTAAAAATTGCTTCTACAAAAAGATAAAACAAAATACAATTATAATTTTAATGCATGAAAAGAATAAAAGGATTAATTTACTTATCATTTTTTTGTACCCCTACCAGGATTAAGGGGTTCATCTATCCTAATTGTTTTCCAAATTTCATAACGAAATTCCTCATAGAGAAGTGGTAACGGACCTTTAAAAGGCACTCCAGTCATCACAAAAGTTGTGAAAATGATCTGTAAGAGGTGTTAATATTTTTATCACTTTACTTGCTTAAAACTCTTCAAATATATCATAGATTATTATTTATTGATCCACGTCAAAATATATTCGTTTCCAAACAAAATGGTGGTATTTTGAGAACTTAAAATGCTTTGGTTTTTAAAATATGACTATTTTAATAGAACCCCCATGCTGACATAAGACGTTTTTATGGTCGGTAGGTATTGCTGCTAATAATTTGGAGTTTTGTTTATATTTTATTTGCAATGAAAATTTGATTATTTTATTACTTTATTTATGGTTGGTAACAATTTTATGATTTACTCGTGAAAGTGCAGTATGAGCATGTATGCAAATAACCAATACAATAGTTTATTAAGGCTTAAAATAACTCAAATTATTAGAGTTGATTATTTAACTGACAAGTTTTAATAGGATCTTTCTAAGCTATCTTATCTATGAATATTACATGTTCCATGTATATGCTAAATTTTACTTCTACTTGTCTCTAATCTTGAAATGGCCATCCATTCATGTGACAATTACATTTCAGAATATTTAAGTTCCTTCCTTCTCTTGTGCCTTTTCTCCCATTTTTGATTCAATTAACTCTTATCTGCTCAGAAATTAAAAATCTGATCTTTTTTTTACTTAGTTTCCTCTTTTTTACTATTTGTTTCCAGGGTCAGTTTATATGACATAAATTTAACAGAAACACATCTGTTTGTCCTGTTTAGTTGTTTTATCTTTAATTATGTTTTTAGACATATAAAAACGTTTGTTTCTTCTGCAAAACTTTGCAGTTTAGGTCAAAATCAACATTTTATATCACACCAGTTCTGGAATCTGCAATGTAAATAATTGGTTTATTTTTTATTAATAGGAGAAAAAAAACCTGCTGTATATGACGAGTAAGGCATCTTTTTCTTATAACTTTCAAATCTTGGGATGGATGCTATTTACTAATGAACTGCTGTTTTCCTATCACTCTTGCTAAAAGAAATGTTTTTGGTATTTTCATATATTGCATTTATGATCTGATGAGTGTTGAGTTGAGACATTAAATAAGGAAAAATAGATTTTTTTTTTTTTCATTTTGAATTTATTTTGAACATTCTTGTTTTCATGACACTATTTTTACATCTTTGAATGATTTTTATAGACTACTATGTCAGTTAGCATTCCACACAAATTAATTAAAATAAAGTAACCCTTCTTTATTTTATTTGTTGTTGTTTTCTTTTTACTGTTAAATGCAAATCACTAAAAAATGAATGCTTACTATTTAATAACTATAATAAAATATCTTTAAACCCAAAGATTTTTTTGTTCAATAGAAAGGTAATTATAACATAGTGAAAAAAAACATTGTTTCAAATTTATACTTTTTAGCTGTATGATAAGCTAACCATATACTGCAAATCGAAATTGAACATAAAAAATGAATTTATATACTGATATAATGTGTTTATTATTACCATTTACCTTTACTGTTTGGTCAGTTTTCTTTTATCAGGATTTAAATTTATAAAATGTCACGTCAATCTTGATTATTTAGCTTTTGAATGGTAATAATTAGATATATAGCCTATATTTCTGTCTGACATTGTTGCATCTCCATATGATTAGGAAGGACACTTTCTTAATGCTCTCCTTGACACAACTTTATCCGAGGAAACCATTTTTGTATGTTATGGCTTTTTTCACTAGTGATAACAGCATAATTCAAAATTAAGTTTGATGCATTTTCATTTGATTATTACTGACACATTATCATTATTAGAAACTACTTGTACCTACCCGCCATTGCTCAATAGTCTTTTTACTTTCATTTTATTTATTTTTTAACTATACCTTGTTTTTTTTTTTTATAAATCAGATTATCATTTTTTAAAATAAGATGCTTAAAGTTATTACGATATTGTTTGGTCATCAAATCATTAATTGAATCAAATTGTTATCAATCTATAACTAATGTTGTTCTGGTATAAATGTTGTTTTAATCATCTCTATTTATAAAATTATTTCATGTCCCTATTTACTTGCCTCCCCACTAGGGCAGAGTTAGACACGAGGTCAGTTTTTTATGTGGGGAAAATCCAGCTCCCCAAGCAGGGGTACTCTAGGTTGGGACAAAAATTTATATTGCCTCAGTTTCAAAGGATTTTCTCCTTTACTGACCGGGGAAAGAAAAGATGAAGTGTTGTATGAGAACAAATAATACACTTTTCTCCTAGCCAAAACGCAAGGAAGAGTTTTTTAGTTTCCAAAACTTTCAATAAAAGTTAAGGATTTTATAACATTTTTAAAGTAAAAAATGAGTTCCGATTTGACAATTTAAATGGTTCAAAATTCCTTTCAAATTTTGAAGAAGGGTCAAAAAGAATCCATCCCTTTTTTTTTCCAACTGTATTTAAATTATGTCACAATGTAGTGTTATTCTTTATCAAGTAGTAAAAAAGAATAAAAGGAAATTTAAAAAAAAAATGGAGAAAGAAAAGTATTTTAAGTTACACAATTTTTTCTATTTTATTGTTATGATCCCAAATCGAATACATTACGAGAGATAATTCGGTCAAATTTTGTAGTTAAAATTTTTAAAAACCTTGTGGAATTTACTTGATCATGATGACAAAAAACATACCCTTCATTCATCCAGTGTGTCGGTCGATACACAAAATTCTGATGGCTACCAAATAATTTTTATTAAGTAATGTTTTTAAAATCTCATCAAATTTGGCAGGATTTCTCTCTTTTTGGGTTTTGCTAAACAGTCGTGTTTTGTAATTCACCCAATTAATTTATTAATGAAAGTATTTGAATAAACACTTATATTTGAAATTAAATTACATACAATAAACCAGTTTCGTGTTTACAATAGATAAAATAATATATCTCAAGGATAGAACGTTCCATTTAAATTTAATACGAAATTATAAATTTAAATTATATCAATAAATGTAGATTAAAAAAAAACTGAAATGTAAAAAAGTTTAGAAAAATAAATGAACTGGTAATCAAAACAAGAGACAGTACAAATTGCGTTGAATTAAAAATACTTTTTTACAATTACATATTTTTTCTAGTCTATTCTAACCGACTACACCACGAAAATATTCAATTGTTATTTCGATTCCTAAATTTTTCCTTTTAAAAAGATTTTTTTTTTCAATCCTATGTATACAAACTGGACATACTTATTTTTTAATGTTCCCTATTTAAACTGAATGAATGAATAACAATACGTACATTCATTTTATTTTCAAAAACTTTAAATAAAACCTTTTTTTTCTTTCTATTGAAGAATAAAAACATAATCTCAGAAATAAATTCATATATTTTAAAAATGATTTAATTTTGAATATTTTCGTGATGTAGTCAGTTAGGATTTTTAGTTTGAAGCCTAGATTTTGAGGTTTGATCCCAACATTATGCATGGACAGACACATAAACTTTATCTCAATTATATATTTTTTATTTGCTCTGTCATCACTGGCCAATGTCTGGTGGATGCACAACAAATGACCCATTGTGTGTGTTGCTGTTTGTGAGCCGCCATCAACTTGCAAGACCACTACGTGCTTAGCCAGGTGTCTGTCATTTTCTCAACATGGTTGGACTTACCAGTAATCACTGACAAATCTTGTTACTCTCCCATCATGAAGGGGTATATGAAATTTCAAACAATTTGTTAAAGAAGGCTCATTGCTCATTTAAACTGCTCTTTCGGGATATTTCTGTAATTAAATGTTTATTTATTTTTCCCTTCAATCTCAGTAAATTTGCAGAAAAGAAAGTATGTTTTCATGCAGCACTTCAAACTATGAGAACATACAAATTATTTACAACTAGTCATTTGAAACACTTTCAAAGCCACACAAATGAATGTGAAATTTATATTTTGTTAAATAAATTTAAGAAAAAGTACATATAATTTGAATAACTTTTTTCACAAAAAAAAAAGTAAATGTTGAACCAGAAAATGTTATTGTTAAATCCACATCACCAAAACATGAATGCCTGCATTGATGATAAAATCTCATTAAAACAGAAGAACATGATGAATAGTTCAATTTCTTATTCAATTAATAGAAAGATAATTATGACATATGGAGAAAAAATGTTTCAAGTTTATAATATACAAATGAAATAAATATTAAAAAAAGACAATGAACATTTATCTCAAATGTTCATTGTTTTGGGTTTTTCTTTTTTCATATTTATATTTTTAATTAGCAGAAAATAATAATGTTATATTATATATGAAGTAAACTGAGATTTTTCCCTATTTGCTTGACCGGTATAGCTTTATTGACAAAAACTGTAATTAACTGTCCACTCATATTATTAAATATGCCTATCAGTAATTACATAGCTAATACAAAAAGACATTCCAGATTTTCGTTTTTAGATGACAAATAATACACAAATATCCACAATCTTCCTTCCCTGACATTCTTAAAATATACATAACAAAATGTCCCCTATAATTCTTTGTTTTAAACTCGAACCTAATAAACATACATACTATTTTTCGCTTTTGTTTGTAATGCATGAATGTTTCGATATTTAGCATTATTTCTGTCGCGTTGTTTGCAAACTTGTATGGGTTACACTTTAATCACCTAAATTACAACAGCTAACAGTACAAAAATGTATACAATTTTTTTTTTTCAGTAGTTAGGAATATGCAAAAGTTGCTATTACAATGTTCAATGATGGAGTTCGATCATAGTAGTAACTACTTGCTTTGTGCACAAGCGTTCCTCAGGCACCACTCTATGCGAGTAGTAAATATCATTTCTGACCAGTCAGTTTCCATAGAAATTGTCTAGTGAGAAGTAGCTTATCACACATTAGGTCAGTTTCCATAGAAACAGGGTGGTTTGTGTTTAAGGCTTAAACGCTTATTTTCTTATGAGTAATACTTAAAAATTTACTTCATTTACAAATAGATTTAATTCACGTTGATGTGATGGTGTTCATTGTTAGTTATGAAGTCATACAAACATTTCAATTCAATTTCTATTTATTTTTTATTTTAATTTCAATTTGATCTAAATTTTACTTATTCAAATCCAGAGCAAATGTTTGACACAAAAAACTCCTCGCTTCTACGTACATACGTTGCTGCTATTAGTTATAAAATAATACAGATATAAGTTCATTATTATTTATAAAATTAATAATTAAAGTACACTATAATTAATACTTATAGATAGGAAAACAAATTGAGTAAAAATACTTACGATGTTCATGGGTGGGAGCAGGAATTTCTTGGGTTTAATTTTCCGGGGAAACACCGGTGCATGTGTCCCACTAATAATAAATAAATCAAACAAAAAACAGACAAAAGTGTACCTATTTAAATAAAAGTTGTGTAGAGATTGTATTACATGATTTGAAAAAGATGTTTCCGGTGCCTTCCATACCACATCAAATGTTTCCGGTGCCTTCCATACCACATCAAATATTTCCGGTGTCTTCCATACCACATCATTTCCTTCAAATAGAAATCCAAGTGAGATTTTATAATTTTCATTATCTAAACATGGTTTGATAAATAGTTAAATAAGTTATAAATCAAGTTATTACTAATTAAAATTTTAAAGCATGATTTAAAACAAAATCTGACTTTCACTTTCTGTGAAAGTGTTCACTTTTTGACTAAAATGTGTTAAACAAAATTAGAACCTTCTTTAATTTTGCTTCTAGTTTTGGGTGCTGAACGTCCGAAGGAAACACAAGTCAAAATTGTATGTTCGGTGCATGCACAGAATTCTAAAAAAATTAGCATAAGTAATTTTTTGTTTCAGATTCAGAAAATTGGCGAAAGAAACAATTTTTTTTTTCTACTTTGTAGTAATAGACCTTATAGCCTGTGGACCCCATACTCCAAAAACCCTCTAGATTTTTTGATTTTGTCGGCTTGGTCAGAGCACTGAAATATAAAGGTAGCAAATGAAAGCCTATACACTCAAGAATATCATCCTATTTTCCACAAGCCTAAATATGGTTCAGTTGTGAGAACGTCAGACAACTTAAAAGATCGACTCCGATTTTTACATAAAAATATGACACCTTACTTAAACCTTACTACTACTAATACCAATAGGCATAGAAATATCAATTAGCTCATTTTATTGCTAGTTAAATTCGGCATCCTGTGGTCTAGGATTTGAATGACACAGCCTTTTTGTACTTCGCAGCTGACAGCTCCGCTATCAGATCCAGCACTCCACCATCATCAGGAGGAACCACTTCGCAATTTTGGCCCCTATTCCTCGACTGCTTTTCTGAAGTGGCGGGTCCCTCTGTCAGGAGGTGTTTATGTAGCACTGGTGTCATCTGTCCATAAATGCCATCAAACCAGATACACCTTTCATCCATCATCATCAACAATTGCTTTTTATTGCAATGTGACGTCATAAACTACCCTGCATATGGCGTCAGCACTATCTCCTTCATCTCTCTTCTTTCACCATCTAAAATTCACCTCTCCTTCCAGTTCGTATAATTCCTCTTCAGCCATATCCAATAAGATGCTTTCTCTGCCGTTTCCTGAAGATTTTTAATCAATTTTCTCAATTCTCAGTTGTTACAGTAAAAGCGATGTTGAAATAGGTTTACAACCTTTCGCTCTACATTTCTTCTTGCTCCAATGGTCATTATCACACATCCTCCACCAAACAAGATTGAAAGGTGATGACATTGCATCATATGTTGATCTAATCAAGAATGATGTCCTTACCCGTTCCCAGGCCTATATTTCTTTCCATCCAATTTTTTGCTCAACAACACGCTCCTCCCATCGTAAGCACTGTCCTTGATTATCACATTTAACAAGATGTAAATATCGGTTCTCTTGAACTTCTTTCCTAATTTCTTTTACTACAGCATCCCTCTTTCCCTTGCATTACTCCTGGAAAATGGTTTAAAGTTTCCAAATACATTTGTACCATCTTGCACTGTTCCAACAATATCTGCATGTTCCAACTTGGCTATTGCATGATCGACTGCAGTTTCTGCTCTCCATTTCGTCCCAGTTCTCACTTCAGGTGGATTATCTTTGATTTTTCCGTCACTGGAAATATATTACAATTTATAGCCAGAATCTGCTTCAGGATTGACAGGGGGGGGGGGGACATTTTAGAACATTATTTTAGATACATATTATAGTTTCTTACTAAAATAAACACATTATTTTAGCATTTTTTATATTTGTCATGTAGATACACTTATATCCTAACAATAAAATCAATTACATCAGTTTATTATTGTATTTTTGTCACCAGGCAAGTCATTCTCCGCTGTGGTGTTTGTGCAATTTTATGTTCGTTAGACGTTTATTTCATCACAGCATGAGTAAAAGTGTAAAACGTGTTAAAAAAAAAAAACTACACAAAATTCTTAATTCCTGGTAACTTTTTGAAAGGAGATATCAGGTGTCTAAGAGGATAAGTCGTACATTTGTATATGTCAGACATAACAACTTAAAGCCACAAAATATGATGATAGATACTCAAGCATTTTGCAAGTATATGAGTATTGTATTGTTTCTGTCTATTTAGTGTTGATTTAATTTTTAGTGAAAATAAACATCAAAGGTGAATCAAAATATTTGCGAATCTGTAATAAAATACACTGGAAACATGTTTTTAAATAACTTTTGGAATTTTCATGTATTGTTAAATATTATGTTGTAATGCTGCCACTAAAAAGTCAAGGAAGTGAAAGGAAGCATCTGAATGGATTTAAAATATTCATAAAACAGTAGTAAAATACATTGAAATCGAGTGGTTTATCAACCAATTCTGTGATCTTCATGTATTGTGACATTTTATATGAAATACAATATATGCTCAAGGGATTCGATGCATGTTCAGTGATTCGGCCATACGGAAAACTTATTTATTTATGAAAACAAATTATTTATTTATGAAAACAATATTATGTACTTACTCAGTGGTATTTTATTGTTCAATGTTGAAAAAAGTAGGAAAAATTATCCGCTAGAAATTTAATTACAAGTATTTTCCCATTTTACGTATCGCTTCGATGAGTATGCCTCCATCTGGTTTTGTTGGACACAAATCAAGGGCAGATAACTTGCAAGGACAGATAATAACGCGAAATGCCCTTGATTTGTGTTCAATGAAACAAGATGGAGGCATACTCATCAAAGTGATATGTAAAATTGGAAAATACTTGTAATTAAAGTTCTAGCGGATAATTTTTCCTACTTTTTTCCACATTGAACAATAAAATACCACTGAGTAAGTACATAATATTGTTTTCATAAATAGATAATTTTTCCGTATGGCCGAAGCACTGAACATGCACCAGGGATTCATAATGTGCATTAAAAGGGGCTTTAATTTTTTTTATGGATTTTAAATATTGACAAAACAGTAGTAAAATACATTAAAAGCATCCAATTTTTCAACCAATTTTGTGATTTTCATGTACTAGAATTATAGGCCTAACGGGCCCAAATTCTAGTATATATTAAATTGTGTTTAACACCAATACGTAGTTAAAGCAAAATAAATTATTTTTGACTATTAAAATAATTTCCAACGCTATTGATAATGTTTACACATTCATTTATTTCTTTTTTTATTATCGCTTATGTTTGAATTCATGTTTTGAAACATGACGTAATCATAAATCTATGACGTCATGCCAAAGCTATAATTATTTTAAGATAATTTTTAAGCTCTATTTATAAGAAATTCCAAATAGCTCAGTTAGTAGAACCTCAGACTGAAGATCTCAAGGTTTCAGTTTCGATTTCCAGTCATGGCATCTGTTTTATTTGTTGGTAATTTATTGCCATAATAATAGTAAATAATATTCTCAATTTCTAAAAGTTAAGATCGCTGATGTTTCGAAATGAGACAAATTCCGCAATGTATTTATTACGTTTTTAAAAAAATTGTAACGGACGGACAGAAAACATCTCTATTTATATAAGATTGTAAAATTTTATCAACCAATTTGGCCATTTTCATGTATATTAACATTTTATGTTGTACTGCAGCCACTGAAAATTGGTGAAATATAATATACATGATTCATAATCTGTCTAATATTCAAAGTTTTTATGAATTTAAAATATCCTTTTCTAATGACGAAGACTTATTCTCTTGTGTTGTATATGCTTTTCTCGACTACGTTGGAGGATTTCCTTCTTGTCAGTTCTTCGTCAACATTTTAGGAGGGGATTCTTTTGCCACCCAGACAAGGAAGAAAAAAAGAGCAGAGCTAAAGTCACCATGGCAGCTGGAACACGAATAAAAGTTTGTTTCCATATTGAAAATTAAGGAAGTATGAGTTATGCTTTCCTTGAGAATTCTGACAACTGGAAAAAAAAAAGCGGCCTTTTCCTATGACTTGTCGGAATGTAAACAAATTACTTCTAGCATTGGAAAGCACATCAACAACTTTTCGTTTTATTCTCATGAACTGAAGGCTGACAACAGGCGACAAATGATTAAATGGGTGATTACATTGGAGAGGACTCTTCCTTGGGGTTAATTACGAGCAAAATAGATGAACACATTTATGTAATGGATCCTTTGTCTTTTATATTATGTGCAAAGACATAATCACAAAGTTAACGATAAGAGTTAACTCAGACACGTGTATACACTTCAATGACTTTATTCAGACTACTTGTTAGTAGGCGGGAGAAAAAGGACCTCTGCTACCATATGGTGTTAGGAGGTTGCAGTAAAGGGAATGGTATGAGAGGGAAATTACTCTTATCTAACATCTCCAATTTTTTTGAAGTGTTTTTTTTATTCCCTGTATCTGGCTGGAAGCCTAAATATTCTTCCGATTTTTATTCGGTTTTGTAAATATTGTTGTGTTGCATTTGACCGTCTTGTTCATTAAATATATTTTCAGAGTCAATTTGTGTTGGTGTGATGCTTGATTGTTTTTCATTTGTTTTTGTTGGGTCTATTACGTCATAACTGGTTTCCTTCCTCTGTTTTTATTAGATATGAACAAGGTCCTTTAATTTCTTAATTACCTTTCCTTTTCTTATGTCCTTGGAATTTTATACAAACAGTGTCGTTTGTTTTCTGAATTTGTAACTCCTTATTTTTGTTCACATTTTTATCTACTTGACACTTCATTATTTTGTGCATCATGTTGGCAAGATTTGTTCAAAGTGTTTTTTTTTTTTTTCATTAACTGCTGAACCGGAGATTAATCTTTCAGAGGAGTGGTTCTTGAATTGCCAAGTATGGGTCCTGGTTACTTTTAAAAGCCATTTATAGTATCCTTTTTATAGTTTGTATATTTCTTTCTACAAGTCCATTTTCTTGTGAATGATTCTGACTCGTCGTAACATGTTTAAAATCTCATTCTTTAGCAAACTGCTTGAATTTTGATGATCCATATTCAGTGCCATTATCGCTAATTACTATCTGTGGAATACCCAGCCTGGTGAATGTATGTTTTATTTTGTTAATCACTGTATGTTCACAATTGTCTAGTTTGTGGATATCAATATATCTGCTTGTGTAGTCTATAATTACTACATACGGATGAAATATGTGTGTTGCTACTTTAGTCCATGGTGTTTTGGGTATTTCATGATGTATTATCGGTTCCACTGGTTGTTGGTTCCGATCTGATTGTTTATATTAGGCCGATATATATGACGTCCTTTGCCCTTGCGATGCATTTTTCTATTCCTAAATGTCTGATGTTGATTTTTTTTGTAGGACCTCTTTTCTTAAAGAGTTTGGGACCACTCTTTGTGTGCCTTTTTAGTACTAGTCTTTTCACAACTGAGATCTCATCACAAACAGGCATGTATGGCGCAATTGAAGGTGGCACGTCTTTATTGTTTTCTAGCCAATTTGATGTTGCATGTTTCATTAGCATCATGTAATATTGGCTCTTGTTTCTTCCTTGTATATGTCGAGTTTGTGGTCACTCATCGGATACTGTCTCAAAATTATATGGATATATTTGTCCATTTCTGTATCTAATATCTCTTGTATATTATCCGTGAGATATGCGCGTGACAGTGTATCTGCAATTACTGACTCACGACCTGAGATATATGTCACTTCAAACTCATATTTCTGTAGTATTAATAAGAATCTTTGTATTCTTGAGGGGCTTTTCTGTAAAATGTCTTTCATAAATGAATTGGTGAAATTTATTACAAACGAATACTATGCTGAGCGTTTCCAGTTCAATCAGACAATAATTTTGTTCTGCAGGAGTTGTCGAATGTGACGCGTATGATACAGTTAACCACGTGTCTCCATGTTTCTCTTGTAGAATTGCACCTAAGCTTTTTTACTTACATCTATGGTTATTTTTGTTTGTCTATTTGGATCATAAAATTGTAGAATTGGTGTACTTGTTATTTTTTTCAATTTCTCTATTGTTTCTATCTGAGGTTTGTTGAATGACCACTGTACTTCATTGTGTACGAGTTCTCTTAATGGTGTAGTTAGTTTAGAGTATTTGGGTATGAACTTGCACAAGTAGTTCTTCATTCCTAAAAATCTTTGGATGTCTTTTGTATTTTCAGAGATAGGCATTTGTGTAATAGCCTTTATTTTCGAAGAGTCTGGTTTTATTCCTTCCTGAGTGATCAGGTGACCTAAGTATGTCAATTGCATTCTTGCATTTTGATTTTAGTTTCAAACTTGCTTTGCGTAGTTGGCTGAATAAGTATTTTTATGTGCTCTTCGAAGGTTTCTGACCATACTATTATGTCGTCTTGGGAATTTTTCGTTCTTTCTATACCTTCTATAATTTTTGCTACTTGAACTTGGAAAACTTTGGACACACTGTGTATACCATAAGGTAGACGAGTGAAGGAAAAACGACCAAATGGTGAATTGAATGTTAATACTTTTGAACTGTCTTCGTAAACAGGTATGTTTGATGCATCTAATTGTGTAAAGTATTTTGGGTTGCGAATATTTCTTCAGCAGTAGGTAGCCTAAAATGCTCCCTTTTTATCACTTTGTTTAGATCCCAGAGACCTGAACATAGTCTTAATCTGCCAGTTTGCTTCTCCATTACTACGAGGGAATTTACCTAATCTGTCGGTTCCTGGATAGGCTTTATTATCCCCATTGCTGTTATTTTTTCTAATTCTTCCTTCAAGTTTGGTTTCATACAAAATGGAATATTCTTTGAAGGATTACGACTGGTTTTACATCCGAGTTTACTGTAATATGATGTGTAATTGGTAGTTTGTCTATGTTGCCGAAATAATCTTTGTATTTTTCTATTAAGCCGTGTATATCCATCTTGTTTGTTTTGTGTATTTTTTATTAATTTTAATTTTTCTGATGTTTCCGCATCAATGACCACATTTGCCTTAGTTTCTTCTACTATAAAGTATGAATTTATTTTTGCATTTTTACTTTGTAAGGTGCAGCTACCTATTACTGGAATTTTAGTATTGTTATGTGCGGTTAATTTTACCGATGTTTTGTTTAGTTTGGGCTTAGGCTTTATATTATTATATATTTTTACTGGTAGTAGATTTACTTCTGCACCTGTGTCAGTTTTGAAGTCTCTCAATGTCTCGTTAACTTTGAATATTATTTTCCATTTATCCGTCCATAGTGCATTTATGTTCTTTTTAAGTATGGCATTCATCTTATACTCTTCATGGTCTGTTGGATCTTCCAACTGTACAGCTTTTTTTGTTTGTTTTGCACATTTTGGCGAAATGTCTTTTTTTATCACATTTCTTTTACAGTTCTTGTAATATGCAGGGCAATTGTTTCTATTGTGTTAATTTGAGCAGTAGGTACATTAGTCCATCCAGTTTTCATTTTTTGGCGGGAGTTTTTTCTTCTTGTCTCGCCATCTTGTTTTTATTCATTTGTTTTTTTCTTTCGTAAATCATGGATATATTTTCTGTTTCCGACATAGCCATTATTTTTTTAATGATTCTTCGGCACTCACTGAGGCCTGCTCGAATTGCTTTTTCTAAGTCTAAGATTAGCATCCTTTCACATAGCATGTTGTCTTTAATGACACATACAAGGATATCTTTTATCAGCCTGTCTGTAAGTTGTCCAAACTCATTTATTTGCTTTTTGACGCAATTCAGTAACATATTCGTCGAATCTTTGGTCTTTTTTTTGTTTGCATGTGAGGAATTGGAGTGTTAAAAAAGTTTAATTTTTTCTGAGTTGGCAATGTGTATTGACCTTTTCAATCATCGTTTTCAGGTCATATTTCTGTTCTTCGTTCAATCCTGCGCAGCTAACCCAGTCTTACATTCTAAACGCAACAAGTCCTGAGACTGAATATTCAAATCATACCTCAGTAGCTAATGATTGGTCATCATTGCACGAATTAACGATGGTGATGATACATACAGCTACACATGTGATGGTCTTACTGTGATTCTAACTTCATCATCATCATCATCATCATCATCATCATCATCCACAAATGAGAACTTCAGAGTTTGCAGATATCAAGTCTGTCATTCAAAGATCCCATGAAATGTCAGAAATAAATAAGCAATTCATTAACAAACACTGATAATACCTATACATCTCTGCAGACACCGACCACGTCGTCTGAATCTTCAAGCAAGTTGAATGCTGATCTTACAGATAAAACGATGTCTTCTTCTTTAAATGATGTAAGCATAAATGATTATCAGTAACTCATGCCGAGACGAACGCCTGTTAATGGTGAGGCTGTCGAAGGAGCTTCTTCTTCATTCTCTGCACAGTAATCGATTGATATCTCCTAGTAAGTAGAATCTTCTCCATCGCTGCCTCCCCCTTCTCCTTTTTTTCCTCCTCCTTCTCTTGGATTTGGTTCTGCCCTCTATGGAAAACAACCGCTTCCCCTGCAAGGGAGTCACTATTTTGCAATCTGTTGAAAAAAATCTTTTGAATGTTAGAAAGAGAAAGGGGCGAAAAGGTGAAAAGTTGTGATAGTAAGTCCTTCGAAATGGTTGTCTTGTGAAATACAGCGAGTTCACGCTTCTGCCGAAATGGGGAAGTCTGTTGATAGAGTTGTTAGAGTGAAAATGAAGGGGGAACATGGTAACAGTGGTTTCCGAGTAGAAGAGTTGGTGGGTGTAACTGTGTGCTTGGCAGGGGAATAAAGTCACTTGAAAACCACTGTTAACCAGGTTAACTCTTGTTTTCAAGTGAATGTATAATCTTTAGCCTTGTGTTTGGGGGGGGGGGGAAATAACAACGATTTATGATTTTGTGAAAGTAAGTTGGTTTCAACAAATTTCGTGATTTTTAAGAATTGAGACAATTTATGTTGCAATGTTGCGAATCGGTAAAATTATTCACAATGGATTTAACTTGTTTTTTGTTTTTTTTTAAATTCAAATGATGTCAAGGCATTTTGATTAATACTCAAAACCATTAGTAAAACCGTGCCAACAATTTACTATGATTTTGTGAAAGCGAGTTTGTTTCAAAAAATCTTGATTTTCAAGCTCTGATACATTTTCTGTATCAATGTTACTAATCATTCACAATGGATTTATCTTGTTTAACACATGTGATATTGAATTTTTCAAAATTTAAATGTTTTCGAGGCATTTTGAATAATACTCGAACCATTAGGTAAATGGTTCCAACAATGATTTCGAAATGTTTTAAAATAATATTGTGAATCTATAAAATTATTCTCAATGGATTTATCTTGTTGATCCCATGTGGTAATGAATTTAAAAAAAATTCAAATGATTTTGAAGTATTTTAAATAATACTCAGTCATTTTATTCGCAATGGATTTATCGTGTTTTTTTTAAATTCAAATGATGCCGACAATTTTGAATAATACTCAAACGATGAGTGAAACCGTGCCAACAATTTATGTTTGTGGAAGAGAATTGCCTTCAACAAATTTCATGATTTTATCGCACTAAGACATTACTGTTGCAAAGTGACGAATCAGTAAAACTATTCACAATGGATTTATCTTGTTTAACACATGTGGTAATGAATTTTTTAAAATTCAAATGATTTTGAGACTCAAATAATTTCGAGGAATTTTGAATAATACTTTATGTTGCAAGTTGAAATATTCGCAATGGATTTAACATATGTGGTAATAAAGTTTTCAAAATTCAAATGATTTTGAAGCATTTTGAGTAATACTTTAACCATTAGGAAACGTTGTCAACAATTAGTTATAATTTTGTAAAAGCGAGTTAATTTCAATAAACTTCATGATTTTCAGCACAGACAATTTGTGCGGCAATGTTACAAATTTTTAGCAATGGATTTATCATGTTTTTCAAAATTCAAATGATTTTGAGGCATTTTGAATAATACTGGGACATTTTATGTGCCAATGTTGCTAATAATTCGCAATAGATTTATCATGGTTGTTAAAACTTCGGGACATTATGGCGAATCTGTAAAACTATTCGCAATGGATTAATCTTGTTTAACACGTGGTAATAAATGTTTCAAAATTAAAATGATTTCGAGACATTTTGAATAATGTTGGAATGTTGTGAATCAGTAAAACTATTTCCATTGATTTATATTGTTCAACAAATGTAGTAAGAAATTTTTCGAAATCAAATGATTTCCAGAAATTTTGAATAATACTTGAACCATTAGTGATACCGTGAAAACAATGCGTCTATAATTTTTTGCAAATTGAGTTAGTTTTAACAAATTTTGTGATTTTCCAGCTCTGAGACATTTTATGTATCAATAGATTTATCTTGTTTTACACATGTGATATTGAATTTGTCAATATGAGAAATGATTTTGAATAATACTCGAACCATTTGTGAAAGTGCAAAATTCAAATGATTTTTAGACATTTTGAATAATGTTGCAAATTGTGAATCAGTAAACCTATTTCTATATCTTGTTTAACACATTTGGTAATGATGTTTTCAAAATTCAACTGATTCCGAGGCATTTTGAATAATACTCAAACTATTAGTGAAACGGTACAAACAATTTATCTATGATTTTGTGAAAGCGATTGTGTTTCAACAAATTTCGGAATTTTCAAGCACTGAGACATTTTATGTGTCAATGTTGTGAATTTTTTGCGATGGATTTTTCCATGTTTTACAAAATTCAAATGATTTTGAGGCATTTTGAATAATACTCAAAAATTAGTGAAACGAGGCCAACAATTTCTTATGATATTGTGAAAGCTATATGGTTTCAACAAATTTCTGATTATTTTATGTTGAAATGTTGTGAAACGGTACAACTATTCACAAATAGTAATGATTTTTTTTTCAAAATTCAAATAATTTGTAGGCATTTTGAATAATACTCGAACAGTGGTAAAATTATTCGCAACAGATTAATCTAGTCACACATGTGATGAATTTTTCAAAATTCAAATGATGTTGAGGTATTTTGAATAATACTCGAACCATTAGTGAAATGGTGCTAACAATGATTTCCAGACGTTTTAAAATAATATTCAGACCGTTAGTGAAACGGTGTTATGATTTTTTTGAAAGCAAGTTGGTTTCAACAAATTTTGTGATTTTCAAGTGCTGAGACATTTTATGTTTCAATGTTGCGTATTGCTAAAACTATTCGCAATGGATTTAACACATGATAATGATTCTTTCAAAATTCAAATGATTTTAAAGCGTTTTGAATAATACTCGAACCATTAGTTAAACGATGCCAACAATTTATTATTATGTGAAATCCACTTGGCTTTAACAAATTTCGTGATTTTCTAGCACTGAAACATTTTATATTACAATGTTGCAAACTGTTCGCAATGAATTTATCATGTTTTAAAAAAATTAAAATGATTTCCATGCATTTTGAATAATGTTGCAGAGTTGCGAATAACTATCCACACAGAAACAATTAACATTGTACGCTCAATCGGACTCTTTGACTGCATCTATATCCACTGCTGAAACAGATGAAGCAAAGGACGACCGGTCTATGTGTGGTGAGCAACCCACAGCAGTTGCCTTCTCCAGACAGAAATGTTTCTTCTGCAGAAACCCAAGACATGACAGAGCGAGATGCTCTGCCAAAAATTCAATTTGCAAAAATTATAAGAAGAAAAGGGCATTTTGCTCGTGTCTGCAGATCACCAATAACAGCTGCTATAAAACTTCTCGCTTCATCTGTTCCTTCTTTTAACTTCTCAGAGAATCTATCTCGAATTTAACTTCAGACTGTCGCCCAATAGCAGTTAAATCCAGGAGACATACCCTACCTGATGCTAAATTTATTCAATCAGAGGTCTCCTGTATGCTATTAGAGAGCCCTCTCAATCTCCATGGTGAGCCCAAAAACTTGTATCTCCTGAACATCACAAGAAGAGACTTCTTGTGGATTGTTTCCAAACGATAAACCGATTCACTCTCCTGGATGCTTATATTTCTCGAATGGAGGACATGGTAAATGAGATTGCCACTTATCAAGTATTTAGCACTCTTGATCTAACCAGTGCTTATCATCAGGTTGCCATCAAGAAGGAAAATACATAGCCTTTAAAGTTTCTGGATCTGTGTATCAGTTTCGTCGAATACCAATTAGAGTAACCAACAGAGTAGCAAGTTTTCAACGAGTTATCAATGTCGTCAAGTGAGAAGGACCTTCAAGGAACCTTCGCTTACATTGACAACATTACCGTTTGTGGAGAAAATCAGGCTATGCATGATACTAATTTGAAAGGGTTACTGATTGCCTAATGCTGAACAAAAGCAAGTGTCACTATTCACTTATGTAAACTTGCTCGGCTATACGATATGCAAGGGTTCAGTAAGACCTGACTCCGATAGGCTCAAAGGATTGATGGACTTACCAGTACCTTCCTTCTCTTCGACGAACGATGGGAATGTTTTTTCACTATTCCAGGTGGATCTTAAACTTCTCTGAAAAACTACATTCCCTAACCAAAATTACCAACTTTCCCCTGACTAAGGAACAAGCAGACGCCTTCAGGTACCCGAAGAAGGAAATTGCAAAATCGTCTCTCGTAGCCATAGACTCTTCTCTCCCTCTCGAGGTCAGAACTGATGCGTCAGAACATGCTATCACTGCCTTTCTGACCCAAAACTCTCGGTCAGTAGCTTTCTTTTCAAAAACTTGAACTTCTACTGAACAAAAGTACTCCTCGGTTGAAAAGGAGGCCTACGTTATTGTAAAGGCGATCCGACAGTTACTGCTCGGGAAGCATTTTAAGATAACAAATCTGTCTCTTTTATATTCAACGCAAGAGCAAAATATAAAATGAGAAAATCATAAGATGGAAGTTAGAACTTGCCTTTTTTAACTACGACATTGCTTATCGCCCGGAGAAACAAAATGCTGCTGCGGACGCCTTGTCTTGAATATGCTGACAAATTACACACCTTGCACACACACTTATGTCACCCGGGTGTCACCAATATGCTACATTTCATTTCGATGCCATATTCCGTGAAAGATATAAGAGCGGTAATAAAGGCCTGCTAGGTCTGCTCTAAGATAAAACCTAGATTCCTTAAAGTGGCACTTCAAAAGTGAGTCAATCATTTGAAAGAATAAATGTAGACTTCAAAGGAACATTACCTTAGCATGTAGCGGTTGCGAGAATTCAAACAGTGATTAACGAATACTCTTGCTTTCCCTTTACTTTTCCTTGTGCCGATGTTGCAATGTTGCGAATCAGTAAAACTATTCACATGTGGTAATGAACTTTTCAAAATTCAAATGATTTCGAGGCATTTTGAATAATACTCGAACCATTAGTGAAACTGTGTCAACAATTTCTTTGATTTTGTGAGAGCAATTTGGGTTCTATCAATTTTCTTTTTAATTTTTTTTTTTAACTTAGTTCACCCCAAACAAGGCAAGTTGCCACTGTAGACTACTGAGAATTAGGGTAAAAGTTTAGGGGGTCATCCTAAATTGGGAGCTGTGCAGCAAGATGCTTGTTCACATTAGTTTTAAATTCATGCATGTCAGTACAGTCGAGGAAACAGGGGTCAGGGAAGGAATTCCAAAGGAAGACAGCTCGAGGAAAGAAGCTATTGGAGTAGAAGGCTCTCCGGCATCTGGGGACCTCCACATTGAATGGATGGAATTTAGCTGATTGTCGGGTTGGTCGAATCTATTTATGTCGAGGGGGCACTAGAGCAGCAAGTTCATCAGAGCACATTCTATTGAAGTACTTGTAAAACAAGCACAAGGATGCAATATTGCGGCGATGGGACAGGGGCTGGAGCTTGGTGGATATTGAGGGACCTATTAGATACTCTTTTTTGGACCTTGTCTAATAGGGGAAGACTAATGGATGGTGCACCAGCCCAGATGTGACAACAATACTCCATGTATGGGCGGACGGTGGCTTTGTAGAGATATAGGATACTGTCAGGTGTGAGAAGTTTTCTAGCACGGTAGAGGGAGCCCACTTTCTTTGCAGCAGCCCTGGCAATATCTTCTATGTATTTGTTTTAATTCATGTTACCTGTGAATGTTAGGCCGAGGAGTTTGAATGTTGGACTCTAAGGTAGGGTGTTATTTTCCATAGCAATCGGTGGTTGAAAAAGTTTCTTGTAGTTGTTGAAGGAAAAAAAGCTTTGTCTTAGCAGCATTAAATCTTACCATCAATTTATGACCCCATTCCACTACAGACTGGAGGTCACTTTCTAAGGATTCAGCCATTGCCTCAAATATGTGCACATCCGTTTTACCCATATGACGAGAGTAGAGCATATATACCCATTTCAAACACAATGTCATCATGGAAGTCGTTATAAGAATCAGGAACAATAAAGGTCCAAGCATCGATTCCTGGGGTACACCTGCATTTATGTCATGTTGTTTTGACGAATGGCCATCGAGGACAACCTGGATCTTTCTTTTGGATTGGAAGAATCTAATTATATTAAATATTCGTCTAGTAATACCATATGAATTAATTTTTATGAGAAGACCTTTATGCTAGATCTTGTTAAAGGTTTTGGATACATCAAGCGCTACCGGCCAAGCTTCACCTGTCTTGTCCACTGTAAGGTATATGCATTCGGAGATGTCTGTTAGGATATTCGTAGTAGACCGTGCTTGCCTGAATACATACTGATGGTCAGAAAGAAGTTTAGCATTAACGAGGTGACAGACTATCACTAGATTGATTAAGGATTCAAAGATTTTACCGAAGAGCAGAGTAGACTGATGCGCGATAATTCTGAGGGTCAGTTCTATCTCCAGAATTCTTGAAGACTGGTACCACAGAGGCTATCAGAGAAGCAAGATTCAGCAAGGCATTTGGTGGAGAGGACATGGGCTGGTTCAGCAGAGCATTTCTTTATTACTATTACTGGTATAAGATCAGGCTCACATGCTTTGGAGGTGTCATGGTTTTCTATGATATCCCGGACATGAGATGGGGTGATAGTCAGGTCATAATTTTCAAGTGGTTGACACAATTTATGTGTACATGTTTCTAATCATTTGCAATGGATTTTAAACATGTGATAATAAATTTTTCAAAATTCAACACAGGAGCACCTCCGGTCTCAATATAATGTTTTGTTGAGTGAGTGTGTTTGCTCACAACAAAATTCAAGAGTGTTAACTCCGGGTAGGAGTGTAATAGGATTTGGTATGGGTCATCAGTAGCGGCAATGAAGAATACCTGGCTGATAGAGGAGGCGTTTGATTTCAAACCCGGCACGGAAAGTTCCGTATGAGCATCTATCAGCCGACGTCTACACATATTCACTAAGAGGTTAAAGTGGTGCAGGAAGTCCGAGCCCAGAATGGGGTAAGGTAAATCAGCTACTATAAAGACCCATGTAAAGTCTCTACACAATTCCAAGTCCAAAGAACGAGAAATTTGACCATACGTGGGAATAAGGAAGTGATTTTACAGCTAGCAGTGAAATGGATGATACTGGCGGTTTCTCAGTTAGTAGTTTCAATGGCCAAATACTACAAGCTGCTCTGGTATAGGGAGTCTGTTATAAAATAGGCACAATTGCTATGTAAACTCTGTGGAGGACGTGCCATTCTCACATCTCTAGACCTTAGTTTCTCTGGTTTGAAAACGAACAGGGCTTTTGGCATCTACGTGCTACCATGCCAAAGCAACTGTGATAAAAGTACAATTTTAGCCTGTGTGAGTGGCAGTGCGTGGAGATGAGAAAGGATTTTTGAGTTTGCGCATGTGCGACTGCGGCTCCAACCTGCTCAGTTTTCTCACCTCTTGGGTGAGCCCCTCTATGGCTTGGAGTATAGCCATATCTACGAGCAGTTGACTGGCCTCCATTAGAGAAGATAGATAGTTACGAATGCTAGTTTAGTATTCAGAGTTGCTTTCCTTTACATAGCCACCAGAGTTGCCTCCCTTGACATGCGCATTGAGACACCAGAAATGAAAAAGGTCCAGTGAAAAACTAATCAATTTAACTCTGGCGCCGATTGAAACCACACACATATCTTTTTGTCTTCATTCTTTTCCTTTTGTTTCAGCTTCACGAGCCGAACCTACGACATTACAGCTAGCTATCCTAAAATTGCACCCTCTCTCTCTCTCATATATATATATATATATATATATATATAAGAACAGAAATGGAAATAATATTCCAACGTAATGTGAAAAAAGGAAAACCAAAAATATTATTTATGTATTTATCAACGTTTCGTCTTTATTTCAAAACTACCTCAGGATGATTTGTCTGAAGAAATAACACACAAGTACAAATGTTTTAAACAGTAGCAGTAGGAGGAGTAACGCTGAAAAGGCTGCTTATGAAAAGATAAATTCTGATCTACAAATAAATGGTTGCAATGGGAGAAATTGAGTTAAGTGTGGGAAAATATGGTAGCGTTTGGAGTTATTAAAACCATTAGGGGGAGCATGCGTGATGTAAGCTCGAATGGTCGCTTATGAAAAGATAAATTATAAGCTCAAAAAGATGGTAGCAATGGGATAAAATAAGTTAACTGTGGAAGGTGGGGGGGGGGGGAAGAAATTGCTGGCGGTTGGAGTTATTTTAACCATGAGGGGAGAGGAGGAAGCGTGCTGCATCATGTTTATTGAGATCAGACGTGTGGTTGTCAAAGCAGGAGAGAGGGAGGGTTAAATATCCAGGTCGTATAAAGGAATGATGTAGGGAGAGAGAAGGAAAATAAGATATAGGGATGGGGAAGAAATGTTCTTTCGGCTGTCGAAAGTCTGTCAGCAATTATCTTCAGGTGAAAATAGTCGATGCTTGAGCATCCAGTGGACTGGGGCAGGAGAGAGAAGGGAGACGTCTTTCCTTGTTGCTTTCAGGAATCCCTCTGCTGACTGACCGTGATTACCAAAGGGGATGAAGTACTTCTTCAGAGGACAGATGAAATAAATGCGCCCTGCAAGTGCAAGCTGAGTAGTCAGTGTGTAACCAGATTGCTTAACAGGGACATTTCTCCAAGTAAGAAAATAAATCATTATGTATGACTGCTAAAACCGTGCCAACAGTTTATGATTTTTTGAAAGTGAGTTTGTTTCAACAAATTTCGTGATTTTCAAATTTTATGTTGCAAATCGGTAAAATTATTCGCAAAAATTCATTACGTAATGAATTTTTTTAAATTAAAATGATTTCAAGGCATTTTGAATAATACTTGAAACCGTGTCAACAATTTATCAATGATTTTGTAGAAGTAAATTCCATAATTTTCAAGCTCTGAGATATTTTGTATCTCAATGTTATTCATTTTTTGCAATGTTTTTATCTTGTTTAACACAAGTGAAATTGAATTTTACAAAATTGAAATTCTTTCCAGGCGTTGTGAATCAAAATTTGTTATGTTTTTTAAAAGCGACTTGGTTTCACCAAATTTCGTGCAGCACTCACACATTTTATGTTGCAATGTTTCGAATCAGTAAAACCATTAGTGAAATGGCGCCAATAATTTGTTATGTTTGTAAAAATGAGTGGATTTTAACAAATTTCGTGATTTTCGAGAAATAAGATATTTTATGTGTCAATGGAGCGAATATTTCGAAAAGGATTTATTCTGATTTTCAACATTCAAATAATTTTGAGACATTTTTAATATTACTTAAATCATTAGTTAAACCCTGCCAACAATTTTTTATGATTTTGTGAAAGCGAGTTGGTTTCAATCAATTCTGTGATTTTCAAGCACTGACACAATTTATGTAACAATGTTGCTAATTATTCGCAATGGATTTAAAATATGCAATAAATTTTTCAAAATTATGATGATTTCGAGGTATTTATAATAATATTTGAGCAATTAGTGAAACTGCTAACAATCTTTTTATTTGTGAAAGTGAGTTTGTTACAACAAATTTGATTTTCAAGCGTTGCTAATTATTTGCAATAGAAAATTATTCGCATTTGGAAAAACAAGATAAATTTTGTTTTTCCAAATTTAAATGATTTTGAGGCATTTTGAATAATAAATAAATTATTAGTAAAACTGCCAACAATTTGTCTATGATTTTGGTGAAAGCGAGTTTGTTTTAACAAATTTCATGGTTAACAAGCACTGTCAAAGTTGCTAATTATTCGCAGTGGACTTATCTTGTTAAACATATGTGATATTGAATTTTACCCAATTTCACCATTTTCGTTACTTTTCAGCATTGTTCATCATGTTTATAATATGTAGTAGTTAATTTTAATTTTTAAGTTAAATTACTTCAACGTAATTCGTGAATGACTACTAAATACACGTTATCAAAGTTAATTTTCATTCGATTTTGTGATTTTTTTTTTAGCTTTATGGCATCAAAATAATGAATTTTGAAAGTTGAAGTTATTTCAGCACAATTCGTGAATCACCACTAAAAAGACGGTTTTTGAGTGTATTTTCATTCAATTTCATGATTTTTTAGCATTGTGACATCACAGTAATCAATTTTGAAAGTTGAAGTAACTTCAGCACAGTTTGTGAATCACTAGTGAATATCGATTTTTCACTCGATTTCGTAATTTTTAAAAAAATTTGTGGCATGAAAATAATAAATTTTGAGAGTTGAAGTTACTAAAGCTGTGACAATATTATCGAACGGAAAAAGGTTAATTCGAAACAGGACCATGGGTTTCCCTAAAAAGGCTTTCAGATTTTTTTTGCACCAAGGGAAAAAACAGGTTGATAAGACAAATAACAAGTTGTTTTCTTTCCTGATATTTTAGCAGATTGGAAATTCCCAAATAAATGGCATTCGTCATGAGCTACCTGGTTTTCGTATGTCGCAAGACAATAGGTTTTTGTTGCTGAGATAATGTCGAATTGTGACAATATTGTCGGATTGAAAGAGATTAAAATGTGAATGGGTTGTTTTCTTAGATAATGAACACGAAAAAGGAATTTACAAAAGTGTTTTGACACTAGAAGAGACCAGCGAATATTGATAAGAGATGGAGGGGTTATTTGTTTTGCCTTGAGATTTGAAATATGAAATGGTGAGGGTCAGAAATGAGTGACCCACCAGATAGTCACTGCGTCACAAACAGGGAAAGTTGTTTACATTCTCGGCATTGAATGGACGTTGAAATGTTGAGATAGCATGCGCCATGAAATCAAAACCTTTGCAAGAGATGACAATTAAATTGTTTTTACTGGGACCCCATGCATCACCTGGCATGGCTGTGTGGGGCGATGAGGGAGGTGGGGTGACTTCTTAACAACATTTCCGCACTTTTATCATTAATATAAATTCATGGAAATACATTTTTTCTTTTATGAATAAGTTTCGAGAGAGGAGGAATCCCCCTTACTGAGATAACAGTGGAAGATAGAAACAGATAAAGAAGAAGGAAAGAGTATAGCAAGGTAGAATCCCTTTGACCACTCAGAGCCAAGAGGGCGGATTCCCGTGAGTGGAAATTCCCAATATGAAAAGAAATAATAATGAGAATATATATATATATATATATATATATATATATATTTTCTGAATTAATTCTATTGGAAGAATAGGCGGAGTCACGCCAGTCTCAAACCATCTGAATCTCAATATAAGCGAGCGCATTGGCACATACAGTTCAAGTGGTAGATACTCTCTTTGCCTCCTCCATGGAGAAGGAAGGTTCCTCATCCTAACAAAATGCATCATTCATGTAACACCAGGGTGACAAAGAGAGCTGTGTAATTTCTCTAGGATATCCAAACTTACAGCAAAACAATGAGCCTTAGATAACGTACCTGCAGTGACATTATCTGTTCCCGGGCGGTAGTTAACAGTGAAACTATGACAGACAAGTTCGACCCTCCATCTTTGGATTTTATCATTTTTAATTTTTCTAGCCTGTTTCAAATCAAATATGAAAGCCATTAATCTCTGGTCAGTACGTAATGTGAAGTGACGTCTAGTTAAGTAGTGCTTCTATTTTCCTATGGCTTTTATAATAGCTTGGGCTTCTTTTTCTATAGAAGAGTGCTTTCGTTCATTCGTACTCAATGTCTTCGAAAAGAAAGCTACTGTTCTATCAGATTGGTTCAATGAAGCTGCAATAGTGTTGTATGAAACATCGGTCTCTATGGTGATAGGAATTGTTTGCTCAATAGTGTACGCTCTTGCGTTTTCTACTTTAGTTGTAAGGTATTCAAAGTTTTCAGCCGTTTTGGGTAGTGGAAAGATATTGGTTTATATGGGGGGCACTTTTTCAGAATACTTAGGAATTCATTGAGACTAGTAAGAGAATGTTCCCAATGCACGATGAAAAGAATTAATATCACGAGGAAGAGGAAGTTCTTTAAGTGGTTGAAGTCTCTCAGGAATTGGTTTAATTGTACCCTCAGATATAGTGTAGCCTAAAAGAGTATTTATTGTGATTGAAAATTAAATTGAACTTCAAAGGTGGTATAAGGTTTGTCTTTCTTAGATATCGGGACCTGGTAGTAAGCAGATTTTAAATCTACGGTGCTATAGATTTTGTATTGTGCTACCAATTCCTCGATTTTAGGCAAACGGTTGGCATCCAGCATAGTGAATCTGTTAACTGTCTGAGAATAGTTGACTACAATTCTCTTTTTATGTTCGTTAGTGGTCACTACAACCAAGGGAAAGTGCTGGGCTCAATAATTCCTTCGGGAAGTTATCTTTTTACTTCAATAGCAATTAATTTTTTATCTTACTGTATATTCTAGATTTTACAGCTATCGGTTTGCAATTCTCAGCAAGACTAGCAAAGAGTCGTGAAGGGGGGACAGAACGTAGTCAATCCACACACACTTAAATGGGGCCTCTTTCCACCAAATTTTACACATACTTTCGTGCTGCTCTGTGAAATTTTGCCCTAAGATGACAGCAGCACACTAATCAGGAAGTATAGACAGTTTGATATCAAAATATTTTTGCTTCTCCACTTCCACATTTACCAGGTAATTACCTGATGTCCGAGATCTCAGGGAAGTAGACGCCATTAACACAGTATTATTTTCTTGTAGGGTAGGCAGATGAAGCTCTCATACCTGTGATTCACATATGAAACTCTCAGTATTCCCAGTGCCCACGAAAGCTTTGACTTTTTCCCTCATTTATTTTTAGGGATAGTTGTGGTAAACAAATCTGTAAAAGATGCAGGAATAAAAGATTACTACATGATTTTCAGATGTTACGTTTTCGGTCAGACCACGGGAATTACCCTTGGAGGGGGCTGCAGCACTAAAAACTGTTTTAGAAATAAAAGATTCTGAACTTTCCTGAGCTTGTTCAAGAGCTCTAGCTTGGTCAAAAGCTGTGGTAAGGTCTAGTGTTATATTTACGAGTATTGATTTACTCCTCTCCAGGAGTTAGGCACAAGGCCAGTTTTTATCTTACTCCCACAAGTAAGATGTGACCCAAGGTCGGGTCGGGAAAGTGGGGTTTGAAAAGCCAGCACCCGAGAGGTGAGCACTCTGGCCATTAAGTCATCGTCAAATATTATGTTCCTAAGCACTGACTGCCTTGTAGTTACAATCCTCACTTAAACTCCTCAGATTCAAGAGATATTTGTCTCATGCTTCCTCTGGTTTCTGCCAATGAGTCGCTAGTATATTCCTGGCATAGATTTCGTTCTTTGGCTTGTCATACAAGCCCTGGAGTTTACTGATGATTCTCTCATAGTTGGGACAGTCACAAATTAGTTTGTATAATGAAGAAGCAATAAAGTTCAGGAACATCATGTATTATTCCAAACTTTGTATGAAATTTTCGAATGTAACAAACCAGTGCCTCCAATATTTTACAGCATTATTCGAACTATAAAGACTTTCAAATATCTGTGGTCGCAGAATTTTGTCCATTATTTTTAAGAGAGAGCGAAATGACTTTTGTGCTGAATAAATTGTTGTAAAAAAAGACACGAAGCATAGAAACCGTACTTAGGTTTTATTCAACACAAAAAGTGAACTTAGTAAAAAAAAAAAAAGAAAGCAGGATGATTTATAATCTGGGACAGTCCATTATTACTGTTGTGAAGTTGTCCAACAGTAAATAATAAATAAAGGAAGTCAAGTCGAGGGTTGGTTTAACAAGTGTATTAACAAAGTAAGAAAGTGACTAGCACTTGGCTAGACAGTTACAAGACTGTGCTTTGTCTTTTCTGTGTCTCTGGTGACTCGTACTATTTATAGTGACAACCGGTGTTGTTTCTCCTGTGTAAGAACGGCCGGTGTAACAATTACATTGAAGGCAAGGGTGAATAGGATTGTTCACTCCAACTACTCAGCTGTTACGAGGCCTCATATCAGCAACAATTTTTGTTATGGTCAAAAGACAAAATATTCTCATGATGGTACTGTACACTTACTAGAGAAATGCAAAGGCAACTACTCTGAAATGACCTGTAATTATATTCACTGGACAAACAGTTTTTGTCACTGTCTACTTAATTCAATGAATTAAAATTAATTAGAACACAAATGTCCAGTTAATGTGGGAATTATCTCGTCCTATTTTTAAAATATCTCTAAAATATTGCTCAAATAAAAAATATGTGATGTTCAAATTAATACTACAATATTTTTGCAATTCAAACTGAGTTACAAATTTTACCATTTTATAATTATACAATGTATCATATAACATGTATCATATAACATGTATCATATACAATGTATCATATAACATGTATCATATAACATGTATCATATACAATGTATCATATACAATGTAAGGTGATGTAACAACAAGGCAGACTGGTTAAATTAATAAATCTGACAGCTCAGCAACGAACTATCATTAAACACAAGCAGAAAATTGTGTGATCAACACATTTAATAGTCTAATTATAGACTCAACTTAGTAATATTTTTCTCATAAATAAAGAAGAGAGGGTTTATAAAGAAGACAGTTTATAAGTTTTTCTTCTATTTATGTAACCCAATTTCGTTTCCCTTTCTGGTAAAATGGCGATTTACGATAAAACTGCGAATGTTTATGTCGATAAGTTTCTTCTGAAAAAAAAAAGAAGCAATAACATAAAATGTCACGGATTTTTTTTCTGAGTTGAACATTTAAACTAATCACTTTCATAATTATTTAGCTTATAAATTTCGATTTAAGAATTTACGGTTAGTCGTGACAATGATTTTGTAAGGATATGAGGTTGTTTTACCTCACAGCTCTTTAGTATAGATCCAAAACAAAACTATTATAAGAACGAATAACAGGGGAAATTAAGGCCACATACAATTACACTTTTATTTCGAGTTGACAATATATAATAAACCGTAAACGTAACATTATACAAAAGATTAATGACATTAGTTTTTACTCTATCTTTTAAGAAAGACGATAGATATCCAGACAAACCTGATATTCTTTATTCTGTATGAGACGTCTGATGCTAGTGGGGTCCATTTACTCTTTAATCTTTTTTAGGGTAAACAAAGGGAAATGACGATGGCCATACATTTTATAAAAGATGCATGCTTCTATTCTGCATGAACTTGCGTCGCTCGCAATTATGATTTCTAGGTTCGGGTTATAGTGTATGAGGAATAAATCCGATGTTAGAATTTTAATAGTTTTATCGAATGCCTCCTGTCATTCAGATGTCCATTCCAAAACCTTATCTTTTCTTAAAAGTCCATTCAGAGGAGCACGGAGGTTATGCATGTTTGGGATAAATGCTTGGTAATAATTTGCAAGTCTCACGTAAACTCTGTAGAGATGTGATGTTTTCAAGAGCTGGCATGTCCTTAATTGCCATGGCCCGCTCTGGATCCGGCCTTCTGCCATCTTTATCTATGATATGTCTCAGATATTTGATTTCTTCTAAGAAAAAAAATCACATTTTTCTTCTTTAATTTTGAAGCCATAGTTCTGGATTTGTGAAAACACTTTGTGAACGTGTTCCAGTTGTTGTTCCATATATTTACTATTTATCAAAATATAGTCTCGGTATGCGATCATAAAATCAAGTATGCCCATTATAGTATCCATAACTTGCTGGAAAACCGCTGATGCAACCGTGACCCCGAAAGCAAGCCTTTCAAACTTGTATAATCCGCGATGCGTGTTTATACATAGTAATTTAGAACTTTCTTCTTCAACGGGTATTTAGACGTAAGCATCTCTAAGATCGAATTTGTCTTTATTTGTAAAAACTTCTTCTGGGCTTGAGTGCTGCATTTAGTCCTATCGAAAAATTGGCATACACGCGGATATCTTTAGATTTTATTTTATACAGACAGTGGGTGCTGCCCATTGACTATATTTCACTTTAGATAAATTGCCGGTCCTATTAATCTGTTTAATTCCCTGTTTATTTTTTTAATGAGGCGAAGGAGACATTCCTTTTTTTTTAAATACAAGTTGAATGTTCTCTTTCAGTTCAAATTTTGCTGACATCTTTTTACATCGACCTAAACCGCCAGAAAAAAACTTTGAGAAAAGTTTTTTTTAAGTTCTTCTTTAGTTTCTCTGACTCGGTCGTCAGATTTTCTATTTTCTGGCAAAACGTGTTGATTGGTAATTCCCATAAATTGAACTGTTGCATCCAGTCTGTGCATATAAATTGTTGTTGTTTTTTCAATACGAGTATTTTCAATTTTTCCGTAGTTCCGTTTAAAGTAAAGTTGATAATGATTTCGCTCTCAAATTTAATTTTTTCACCGTTCTGGCTATTTTGTTAGTTTTTAGCATGGTCGGTTTATTCAACCTTTTCCATGTAAGTATCGACACGTCTGAATCAGAGTCTAGTTGTAACTTGACATCTTTATTCAGGATTTTTACCTGTACATATTTTCTTATATTTATGCCGTCCTATTCGTTTGTTTTTGTGGATTGGGCCCGACTTTTATTTCCTGTATTCGTTCTGCAATGTGAACTCTTGTGTGCTACTTTATTACAAATGAGACAGGTTTTAAAACGGTATGGGCAATCCATAACCCAATGAAGATATCCACAACGGAAACAGATACAAGGCGGTAATTTTTCCTGTTTTTTATTGGGCTTGCTTGTTTTTGTAGGAGTGTAAAAATAATCTCTATTTTTGGTTTGACTTGCTTTTGAAGGAGAATTGAAAAGTGATTTCTGACGTATCTTTCTTATGTGCAAAATGCCAGACTCATCAACATCTTTAGAATCTTGTTTAACATTTACAAATCTCTGGCAGTCTTCAGCTAATTTCTGTAATGTTAAATTTGACTCAGTTTCTAACTTGTCTGATTTCTGCGTCTCTAGATGATACAAGTCCCTGCATGAATATTAGGCATTTAAAGTTATCTGCACTAAGTTCAGCTAGTTTGAAATCGTCACAGTGTTTATTAACGATTGACGTGAAACTTGCATAATCTTTGTTGTCTTTTTTGGTTAAGTTCATGCACTTTCACCGTTTGTGGAACAGGGAAGTTTTAGGGCTAAATAATTCTGTTAAAAGTTTAACAGCTTCAGAAAAAATCACGTCGCTAGTTTTCGGAGTAAATATAGTACACGGATTTGGTATGTTGGTGGTGCCTAATTTTCGGAGCAGTAGGCGAACTTTTTTAAAGACTGACCAATTTTCACAATCTATTTTGTATAGATCCTCATACCTTCTTAAATATGAAGCAAAAGTTTTATCTTCGGCTGAGGAATAAGTGAAATTGTAAATTGAATTCCAAATGGCATTTTGAGAAAAAGCATTTTCTTTCTCGTTATTTTGACCCCTATTCGACATTTTTTGCAGTAATTCTTCGTTTTTTTTTAAATTTTGTTCTTGCTGTCTCTCTTCAATTTTTTTTATTTTGTTCCAGTAGAAGCTTTTGAAATCTTTCTTCGTTTTTTCTTGATGTTGCATTTGGTATTTAACGAGTTTTGACGTAGTTGATTTGAAATCTTCCATGTTTTAAGTGTGTCTTTATAGAATACGGCTTTTAGAAGTTTTTTCTTTTATATTACCCTACAAACGTAATATTAGTTGTAAAAAAGAGAAATAAAAGTATAAAGACTTTTTTGTCGATAAAAATAAATCACATTTTTAGTAAGTTTTTCACGTAACAGTAGCAATTTAGTCAACAGTAAAAATAAGGTTTTCATTTTCTTTTCTTTTGGTGGTGGAACTTTTTCTCTTTTGGAGAGAAAAGAAAATATAATTTCTTTTTTTGTTAAAAATTAACACAGTGCCGGAACAGAAATAATGAAATCACTGACTTTCTTCTTTCTTTGAGAGAAATAAGTTGGTTTCTTCGCAATAAAAAAAACAAAAAAATCCACTTTGGTTAAAAAAAAAAAATCCAACTTATGGAATTTTTTTTTTGTCAGCCGGTTTTTAGAACTTTAGATGTTTTCGGGTAAATTTAGTGTTGGTTTCTCCACGTTCGTCCTTTTTAAGGTTCTCAAAAAATCCCTTAATATATCTTGTCGCTAGTTGTTGTGGCCCTGTAAAGGGTCCAGAAAAAAACACGAACTCGGAGTGAAGTGAAACAAAGTATATTGAAGAAAGTATAATACAACATATAACAAGAGTGGTTGAACGTCTGTCTTGACTGCCAGTATTAGACTGGGGTTGTTCCAATACCGATAGGCATGTGCTCCCGGTATTTATAGTGAAACAGAAGAGTTCATGTAGTCCGTAAAGCTGGGTACCATAACAATTATACACAAATGTTTTGAGCATTTCATATTATTCCGACACGCAGGCAATGCCGGATAGACTTGCTAGTATGTATATGTATATATATATTAATTTTCCAACGAATGTTAAGTCTGCAATATCTTGGATTTAGTTAGTTTCTCTGGGAATTTGAACTGCATTTTACTTTCTTTTTTTTTCTTTTTTTTTCTTTTTTGTTTAAAATGACTCAAAGCTTCTTTAGACATATATATATATATATATATATATATATATATATATATATATATATATAATTTTTAGGCTGGAAATTGTCATGAAAAAGCAAAATAAAGAAAATATAATTAGTGAATTAACTTGATGTGTTTTCTTGATATAAGCAAGATAAACGTAAGATGAGTTTATTTTAATATAAGTTTACAATTTTCTTACTAAGAAGACAATTAATAAAATAACTAACATAAACATTCATTACATGATCTAATGTGGTAGCCATTTTGAGATCATTAACTACTGATACAATAAAGATTCTTGTCATTTATATATAAAGCTGTGGTTTCTGTCTGTCTGTTTATTTGTTTGTTCTCCTACACAGAGTAGTTGAATAAGTATATTTCATCAAATAAGAAACAACATTATCGTGGTGTCTGCCTTTCAAGGAAATACAACGTTTTACTTTATTTTATTTTATCATTTATAATTTGACAATTATAGAAATTACAAATTAAGAGTAGAATTGTTAATAAGGTGTTCAGGGCTTGGAGCAGAAGTACACAGGAGTTCGCTTTGATTCCTATGGACACATGGTGTTTCTCAAGAGGGTCACAGACTATGAATTTACCCAAATTTATTTCTATTAATGTCACTTACACCCTTTCCTACCCAATCAATGCCGAGTACATCCTTGGCCCTACCCCCAAAATTGAATATTATAAAATGCAAAAACTAAGAATAATAAAAATAATATCGTGTCATGGGCTGGGTGTAAACAGACATAGGGTTCTTCATTCAATCCGGGAACGCCGGGTCTTCCTACTAGTTTAATAAATAAATAAAAACCTATTAGCTTGCATGAAATTAACAGTATGATGTGGATTGGCAAATACAATTGGACAAGCAAGTTAATAGATGATATTTTTTTACTCATTTATTTAAGGATCTTCTTGACTAGAGAACATAGTCTAGAATCAGATGATCAGGCCTAATAAGGTGCTCAGGGCTTAGATACCGTCTTCGGGTAAGCATTTCAGCAGTCTTAGTGCTCACGCTTGATTTGGTTAGTGAACTTGTTAGTAAGCCATCCGCAACAGTGTTAGTTTCTTAGATTTCTTCGACCGTTCTCCTTCGACCGTTCTCCTTCGACCGAGGACTGTACCCTGCTCGATTATGTCTCTGATAGTTTGGACATAGCACTCTCTTTAGATCCTAGCACCCAAATCCATGTATTTGGGGATTTTATTATCCATCACAGAGATTGGCTTGGTTTCACGAACTATACAGTTGCAGCTGATAACAGCACGCATAGTTTCTCTATTGCACGTTCCCTTTCACAAACAGTTATTTTCTTTATTAGCCTCCCAGATCGTAAGAATCAGCAAGCCTCAGTTCTCGACATATTCTTGACTACACGGCCTGAGGCTTGTGCTACGGATACCCATAGTCCACTCGGGAATACTGATCACCTTATGATAATGGTTTATATCACCTTAAATTTCCGACCACATAGGCAACAAGCACTCTCAAATAGACAAACATGTATAGCATTAAGAAACCATTGTAAGAATATAATAGCCGCAGCTAAATTTAGGTATACTGAGATGACAAGAAAACACATTGACTCAAAGAAATTAGGAACTCAAGATATCTGGAAAATCTATAATAGTGTGGTGGATAATGGGCAATCACCAATTTCCCACTATCCAACCACCATTATATCGCTTGCATAACAATGAATAAGCCTGAACTGCTTGTCTAGCGGTTCACCTTAAACTACAACTTAGACTCCACAAACCAATTCCACACATGATGATTTGATCATTACCGCTTTCAATGTCTTGGATATCATAAAAAACCTGGACATCTCCAAGCCATGTGGGCCTGATCTGATCCCTGCTATAGTAATAAAAACATGCACTGCTGAGCTAGTCCCATGTCCTTTCCAAACTCTATAATAAATGCCTTGCCGAATCTTGCTTTCCTGATATCTGTAAAATTGCCTCTTTGGTGCCAGTATTCAAGAATTCTGGTAAAAGAACTGACTTGCAAAATCATCGCCCATCAGTTTACTCCCGTTCTTCGCTAAAATCTTTGAATCATTTATTAATATAGATATAGTCCACAACCTTGTAAATGATAAACTTCTTTTTGAGCAACAGTATGGATTTAGGCAAGCCCATTCTACTGTGGATATCCTAATGATCATCTCTGATCGCATATACCATACACTGTATTGTAGTGTTTGATATATCCAAAACTTTTGACAAGATCTGGCATAAAAGTCTACTCATGAAAATTAATTTGTATGGTATTTACTGGACGAATATTTAATATGATCAAATCCTACTTAGACAAAATAAAGCGCCAGGTCATTCTCGATGGCTGTACATCTAAACAACATGACAATAATGTGGGTGTGCCCCAGGGGGCGATTCTTGGACTTTTATTATTCCTGATTATCATGAACGACCTCCCTGATGCAATTGTATCCAGAATGGGTATATTTTCTGATGACACCTGACTCTATTCTCATCATGTGGGAAAAACGAACATACATATATTCAAGGCGATTGCTTAATCCTTATAAAATGACCCCCAATGAGGCCAAAAATGGATGGTTACATTTAATGCTATTAAGACAAAGCTCTTTTCCTTTAACAATTATAAGAAACCTTTCAACTACCGATTGCCATGGCTAATAGCACCCTACCTGAGAGTTAAACATTCAAACCCCTCGGCTTAACATTCACAGGTAACATGAATTGAAACAAATACATAGAAGATACTGTCAAGTCTGCTGCAAAGAAGGTGAGCTCCCTTTACCTGTCTAGAAAACTTTTCTCACTTGTCAGTATCGTATATCTCTACAAAGGCACCATTCACCCATGCATGGAGTATTGTTGCCACATCTGGGCTAGTGAATCAACCACTAGTCTCTTCCTTTTAGACAGAGTCTAAAAAGAGCCTCTAATCTAATAGATCTCACTGTCCATCAAGCTCCAGCTCTTCTCCCATCGCTGCAATGTTGCGTCAGTGTGCTTTTTCTACAAGTACTTTAATGGAATGTGCTTTGATGAACTTGCTGCACTTGTTCCATCTCAACGTAAATACCTCCCCCAAAACCTGACCATCAGCAAAATCCCACCTCTTCATTATAGAGGTCTCCAGATGCCGGAAAGCTTTCTACTTTACTATCTTCTTTCCTCGAACTGCTTGACTTTAGAATTCCCTTCCTGCTTCCTGTTTCCCCAACTATACCAACATGTAGAAATTTAAATGTCATTTGAACAAACATCTCGCTGCTCAACTACCCACTTAGGATGTCCCTATTAATCTAGCCCCTAATTCAAAGTAGCCCTTTACGTTTCAGTGGCAGTGTGCCTTGTGAGTAAAAAAAAAAAATTGTAAATGAAAAAGACTCGATTTTATTAATTGGTCGTCGAGAATAACAAATAAGAAAATGTTAATAGATTTTTTATCATAGAACATTACTTTTCAGACATAGATCTTTTATTATTTTTTATATAAGAGGAATTGAATTGGTTGGTTATTTTGTTTTATGGCATATCAACTCTTGTCATGTTATTTAATGTCGAGTTCAGTCATTTATGTTAAAGATGTTATATTTCAAGTTCACAATATTTTAAAATATTTATCCATAATCTAAATGTTTGTGCAACTCATTTTAAAATTTTAATGTATATTTATATACTTTACTTTGATATTTATATACTTTGATAATATTTGTATGTTTTCATTTCAACCAATTATTTCATATTTCTGGTGCTGTTGTTTGGTTGTTTTGCTTTCCTGCAGAATAAAACCTTTTGTTAAATTCAGTTATTTGGAAGAAAGATTTTGCCTTCAATCCGTAATATTTGTACATAGTTATGACGTAAAAGTATGTGTATTTAATTTGCTTTTAATTATTCATGATCTAAAAGTATGTGTATATCATCGGATGCAGTTTCATGTCGTACACAGAACAGATTCCATTTAACACATACATGAGACTCTGATCGATAATACCAATCTGGGTCAGCAGAGTGGACCTGAGAGTAATAGTCACACACGAGTAATTACACACTCCCAAAACCTTCCAAATTGAAGCCTCACTACCGGAGATAAATTGAAGTACCAAATCATTATTGATAATAATGTGTTGTTTGTCACTTCTTCTATTTGACAAGGCATGCAGGAAACTAAAATTATTGAGGGAATCTATCAGAGTTGCCCAGAGTTGGGTGTGGCTGCATGGTATTTAATCATATCTTGAATATGTCCTGTGCATGCTCGATGGGTTCAAATGTAGGAAGCTAAAGGGGTTAAAGAATATTCAGGGCAGAGTTGTCCCGGATCCAGTTTTGTGTGGACACGATGTGGAAGAATCATTCCCAACAAAACAAAGCAAAGTTCAAGAAATGCAAATGATTCACGATTAAATCGGCGTGTGCCACAAGAGGCAAAACAAGTTCCAGTTTCTTTTATTTGTTCACATGCATACATGCATGCACATCTACGTACGCACACACACACGCACATACCTACTAGACACCATCCTCGAGTGTCTTTGGTTTCTCTGTACAAGAGTTTGTCAAGACAACCTGACATGAGGATACTTCCCCCTACAAGTAAACCCTGACCAAATATTTAAAATAACATAGTATTTGAAGCCCAAATAAGATCACCTAGGTATAGCTAGATATTGGCTCATATGAGGAATGGTGCAACTGCTCCAAGTGATGTTGCATCTAGTAACAGCACTAAGCTGAATACTCCACCAGACTAGATGGATTCTTGTCCTGGAATCCGGTAAGACCAATAGATACAACAAGAAAGATATACTATAACATAGTTAACTGGTCAATTGGGGAGAGGAAAATTAATGTTCTTCACTTCTTTACTAACTCAACATTTAAGAAGTAAATGAGAACTTTAGTTGAACACTCGGATATCTATATATCTAAATACAGAGATCAAGTGTTACCCTCAGGAAGGGGCCCTTGATTTCTGAGAACTTCGATGTAAGTAAAATGAAACAAAAGAGATATATACTTATAGCTGCTTTTAAAACCAACAAAAATTTCGGATTTACACTTATATATAGTGCTCGATGCTTTTTCAGAGCATTATAATAATTGAAAAAATTATATGATTTTAATCGGTAATGCCTATCAATGTTTGTTTCCCTATACTTTTTCATCACACAAAATGCTAAGTTCCTACCAGTATTACTCTAGAAATATTTTAATCACACACAATACATGCTAAAATATTTCTCAGTTTTGTGATGGAGTTATGTTTGAAAAAAACTTCCATTTTAATAATTCTAATTAGCCGTAACTTGCAATTAACCCATCAAGTGACCCATCTCTTACTACATTTCCATCAATCACTCTCACCCTCTCTCACAGTATGTTGTTTGACCCCCCCCCTTCTCTTATTTTATACAGAATCTATCATTTTCTCTCTCTCTCTCTCTCTCTCTCTGTTTATTATGTTATATGTATATATATGTATGTATATATATGTATGTGTGTATATATATATATATATATATATATTAGTGTTGGGACGATTAATCGGAATAGGAGAAATCAGAACTTTTTGGGGTGTCGGAATCGGTATTGGAATCGGAAAAATTTTAGCCTAATTTCCGACTCCCAAAACAATTCTTTTAATTTTTTTTTGTTTGTTTAAAATTTAATTTTCCATTGCTAGTACTAATGATAAAATGATAAATATTTATTGTTCTTAAACCACGAGTAAAACTAAAATCTATACATCATAATGAATTTAGGTAAGAATGACCCCGGACAAAAATGGCCTGATAAAAATGGCATGAGCTGATAAATACGCAAAAAATAGTACAAATAAAAAATATAAATGAAAATCTCACAATGAGTTTATCAAAATCTTGGATACAATACATAAAGGGAAAACATACTGTCAAATTAAAAATAAAATTATATTTACATTTAAAAGTAGATAAAGACTCTTTGCTAAACCCACCACCCCACAAAAATGAAAAAAATGAAATTTTACTTTTCAAGACTATTAAGCGATTTTAGAATCAGAATCGGAATCGGAATCGGGAAAAATATTGGAATCGTCCAATCACTAATATATATATATATATATATATATATATATATATTTATGCATATAATCTGCAACACTGGCATGTCGACCTTATCGCTCAACAGCTGTTAGAAACTGAGATCTCATCAGGTGGAAAAAGAAAATCTGGTCCTTCCTCAGATCATATTTGGAAAGAATGAAGTGGAAAAGAAGAAAAAAGAAACGAAATTTAAGATTGGAGGTCACGTAGTCAGATTATTGCATTTCAAACGGTTTTATTTTCCATGAAGTTAAATCAAAATCATCACTTATACTGTAAACAGAAAATGTGATTCAGATTTTACTAATAAATGTTGTTTTTTGTATTTTTTATTAAAGAATCACCAATTATCAAGGCCCAAAGGCAACTTGAGGATAAGGGTTAATGAGTGTCAGGTGGACGGTGAGGGTTTGGGTTAGGGCTAAGTGAGGATCAGAGCGTTAGTGGTGAAAAGAGAGAAGCTTGGTTTTAGATGTATTAAAAGTAACCAGCCACCTTTTCCCCATTGCACCACGTTCTCAAGGTCGGAAGAGACAGAATCAGAAAGATTGTGATCATTGCATTGCTGCTCTTCGAAGTGTTGCCATAGATGCTTGTGCAGGTTGTGTCGTGTGCATAAATGTCGACGACTAATCCTAGAATGTGATTTGGGAGATCGTTGATGAAGATCAGGAAGAGAGTTGGGCCCAGAATGTATCCTTGAGGCACGTCAGCATTGATAGTATGAGCTTTGGACTTCTGCCCATCAACGACTACTTTAATTAACCTGTCAGAGAGAAAGGATTTAATGGTTGAGGGGACATTTCCAGATGTTTCCTAACTAGAAATCTCATGAAGTAGACCTTTATGCCAAACCCTATCAAAGGCTTTTGATATGTCAAGAACTATTGCTCTAGAAACGAAGACCTCATCAATAGATTCACTGATCCTGTATGATATCACAGTCAGCACATCAGCTGTTGATCTCGCAGGAAGAAAACCATATTGCTTATCACTGAGTAGGTTGTTTTTGCTGAGGTGATTGACAACTTCTCGATTTATCACAGATTCAAGCAACTTACTCATGATGCACAGGAGACTAATTTATCTGTGCTGAGATGCAGAAGGCCGATCTCTAGTACTTTTAAATACAATTAGCCGAACATGAGAAAATAAAAGACATGGAAAAATTTGAGGAGATAAGGAAAGAAAAAAAAATGCAGTGCTTAGTTTTCCAGTTTGTTTTTTGAAGTAACACTTGCCATACCTTGGGTTCGTTTGGGCAGACTGACGAAGTTTTCCAAGGTGTTGGGAAGCATTTCTCCTTTTAACAACGCTTGCATAGCTTTGTAAGAATGTGAGCTAGTTCCGGTTGCAGCTTTTTAAGTAAAAAGAAAGAATTTTAAAAGACAATAAGTTTTGAAGTGAAATCCAAAACGGTTGTATTTTTGTCAGACATTTTCCAATTTTCATCTCCTTTGAAATTATTATTTGTTCAGACTTCCACTTGATAATTTCACAATACAAAATATATTGATTATGAATTTTTTTTCATCTGAATGAACCGCTTCAATAAATCAATAATGTCTGACATTTTCTATTTAAATATTTTAATAAATTCTTCCCCTTTGATTCTACACCTAATTTATTTTTATTCAAATTTACTGTATTTATGTATTAAGTTTCATTGCAAAAGACTATCTCTTCAAGTCCATAAAGAAAAAAAAAACTAAAGAGAAGTGGAAAAATCAATTAAAGTTTGCTAAAATCAATTTCAAAATGTGAATATAAGTGCATCATCATCATAATCATCGTCATCATCATATTGCTCGTAGTTGAATTATGTAATGTTTCACATTGTAACTCATTTTTCATTCAGTGATTGTAAACCGGTTTTAGTCGGATGCTATTTAGTGTTTTGCATGACAAGTTTACAGAATAAATGAAGCTATTCAAAAAATGTTTTAGCATAATTTATGCGGTACATTGCATTTTGATTTAAAAATATGTTCTCCGTCTAAAATGCGTTTCTAAAAGCAGAATCTTTAACTGTAAATGTATTCATCAATTATTAGTTTGTGTGTTTGTTTTGTTTGACTACATATCAACCCTCTCCACATTATTTAATGCTGAATCCAATCAATTTCAAAAAGTTACAAAAGTTTTCAATATTTTCAAATATGAATTCATAGTGTTTACTTAAACTAGTTACTCATGATATAAATGTATGCACATGGCAATGGATGCAGATTCTTCATGAAATACTCAGGACATATACTAGTTGTAGTATATGATGCTGGCACGTGCTGCAACTCCAGGTCAGAGTGGACCTGGGAGTAATGGTAGCAAATCGTGATTCCACACTCTCCAAAGCTCCAAAATGATGGCTTCACAACTGGATGAGTTCCATGACAAACTCAGGACAGATTCTGTTTAACCCATAGATGAAACTCTGACCTCTGACAGACTCTGAGTGAGAATGGAAGTAATGATAAAAAGGGGATGACTCCCCATTCCTAACGCTTTATCATTATAATTTGAAAACAAAGTCTCTAATGCTTGTATTTTCCCAGCATTTTTATTTTTATATAAAGTCTCAAAGAGGAAAACTGTTCACCGAATATTGAATATTTTAATTCTTATATTTTATCTTAAGAATAAAAACCTGATGACATCATTTATCAGAGTAGAACATGTTTGAATTAATAGCAAGAGATTATATAGAGAGTGAGTCAGAAATAACTTGGAAATCAAAATATTTTCAGTTCAAATAAAATGATCTCCCTTTTACTTTCGTGTGTGCGTGGCTGGGTATAGAGACAGCTAACTTTTGTAAAAGGAAGATAATTTCGAGTAACATCATTCTTGGAGATCAATTTATGTTAAATTTAAACAGCAAACTGCACCTCCACTTAAAAATTAAACTGAAATGTTTCATTTGTTTAAAGTTATTTGTGACGGGTTTAAAAGTAAAATTAGTTCAAATCACTACAAAATCTAGAAAAAAAACTTCAATTATGAAATGAAGACTGGTTGTGTAATAGTAAAACTTGACTCTCCCAAGATGTACATTTTTATGTCCTTATTACACTTATCCAGAAACATCCATTTTCCAAAATCATCTGATACATCAAGATAACTTCTTAAGATCATGTTAATTTCCTAAGTTTAGTTTGAAAACTGATGCTTAAACAAACAAGATAAAATCATAAAGCTGGCACGGACGGCGGAGTGGGGTCTAAATGGGGTCTAGATGGGGTTGGGATTTCTGATGATCAAGAAACCTGGGAATTCCAGATTTCTAGCCCAGGCCTGTTCCCTGAAGAATCAGAGGTATAGTCAGCATCTGTTTTATGTATAATTGCTAGTAAGTAAAAAATGAATTCTTTGCTTTTTGAAAAGATTAATCTGTTGGCATAGAAAAAGCAATTGTTATTTAGGTTAAAAAATTGCGATGAGCTCAGGTGATTCAAATGATAATCTCAGTGTCAAACCTCGTTGTGTCACTGTTTCTGATAGGAGCTTAGTAGGATTGGCATTTGGGATTTACAATGACAACGGGAAAAGTGAATTCTAAATATCAAGTACTTTAATTGATATTTTAAAAAACCTACAAGACACTCTTTCTGATAACTTACTGTTCAAAATACAAACTATTGCTATTTAAGATTAACTTTGATAACTTACTGTTCAGAATACAAACTATTGCTATTTAAGATTAACTTTGATAACTTACTGTTCAAAATACAAACTATTGCTATTTAAGATTAACTTTGATAACTTACTGTTCAAAATACAAACTATTGTTATTTAAGATTAACTTTGTATTTTGAACAGTAAGTTATCAAACTATTGCTATTTAAGATTAACTTAAATCAGTTCGACAATTAAGATGAGAAATTCAAAGACAAAGCAGTCAATCTGACAATTAGTCAAACATGAGAAAATAAAAGACAAGGAAAGATTTGAGACAATTTTCTGCCCAGGAGGAAAGAAAAAAAAATGCAATGCTAAGTTTTCCAGTTTGTCTTTTGAAGTAACATTGTTATACCTTGGGTTTAGTTTGCATGTTGCACTATGGGGAGTCATTCGGGTGTATAGTCTTGTCGTGATAATTCACCCTCAATGTTAATTAAATACAGAAGAAATAAGGGAATATGCAAAGCAGATATACACTGTAAAATGTTTTATATATATTCAAACATTCAGAATTCACATAAACTTGGAAGAAAGGAAAATGTCCTGGGTGGATTGTAAATGTTAGACGCATTTATTGTTAATACAACATGCTTGGTTAGTATGTGTAACAGAGAACAAACACACGTGTATGGTTCTATTAGGTCGCCATCTTGAGAAGGGGTTTCCCTATCTTTATTTGCCGGAGAGTTACCTGTGAGGGGAATCTAAGGGGAGGTAACTACGTCATACTGTGACATGGATTACTTGTGATGCTAAAAGTTTGTTGGTTATTTATGACTGCGGTGAATGTGATAGGTGAGTGCGGTAGATGTGAACTGTGCATGTAAGTCTCAAAAGCTTAATAGAGTTCAACATAAGGTGTGGTCAAAATGGAAGAAGAAAAGAATACTGAAATGTTATTTGAAAAATGTCGCCTAGGTTGGAGAGGTGTGAAAGTGAAGAAAAATGTTATGTAGAGCTAGTTTTTGAAGTCAGGTGTAGCCACAGTGGCCACAGGAAGTGAGTGTTCTTTGAAGAGCAGCACCTGAGTTGGTAAGTTAGTAGGTGAAGGTGTGTGCACCAAGTGAGGTGTTTGAAGTCAGGCACTGTCGAAATCCTACTGGTTTAATTTTTGGAAAATCTCATGAGCTTGCCAAACACACAACTTTGTATTTAAGCGGAGACACTTCTGATTGGGCTAAAATTAAATATTTTGGTATTTATTAATTTTACCGAAAATTCTGCATTGAACCACTTGCATACGGACCATTTTAATGACTTTTTATTTGAACGTCACTCTGTATGTCACTACAGACCCACACAATAGGGAGAATGTTACACAGAAAGTTTACGTTTGTAAAATATTGGTTTTGTATGTTCACATTATTGTTTTTTTCTTTCTTTTTATATATTAGCAGGTAGAAACTAGTCTTTGAAAATAATATCGTACAAGAAAGTACAAAACAAAGCAATGGGTCATTAATTTCTTTTCTGGCATTAAATAATTTCATCGAATCATATTCTTTGCTGCTTTCAGAACAATTACACAAAGAAATTTGAGGACATGAGTTCAGTCAAGTTATGAGAAATTTGTTCTAGCATTGGCAACAATGTTCCCAAATCAGACCATTATCAGATACCTGAGAAAATTGTCAGATTACAAACAAGGAATTGCGTACATAATTAGCTCAGCTGCTTCACTCATGCTTGTTAATTTATATATATATATATATATATATATATATATATATATATATATTTATATATATATATACGAAGGACGAAACGTATACGTACATAGATAATAAACAATAACAAATATTTATTATTATTTGTCGCTCCTCGAAAAAGTAGAGCACTGTAAGTGTAGTATTAACACAGCATGACGTCACTAGCTTTAAATGCATCGTTCCTTCCATCAAGAAAGTAGAACGCTCTAGACGTTCAAACCGCCGATAATGTGTTAAAATTATCACCGTTTATTCGCTATTCAAAATTGGCCGTGTGGTTAAGGCATCGGATTTGAGTTGAAAAATACTTATAATCCGGGGTTTCGAATCGCATGACCGGTAGTGAATAGTCATATCTCTATGCTGATGAGTCCCGATTATTAAAAAGGACGAAACGTATACATACATAGATAATAAACAATAACAAATATTTATTATTATATATATATATATATATATATATATATATATATATATTTATTTTTTATTTGTTAGTTAACAAAATTATGCAAAAACTATTGAACTGATTTTCCAAAAAAGTGGTAGAAAGCAGTTGCACACTTTTATATATACCTGTGTGAATGCTATTCCATAAATGTTATGCATGGGCAGGCATAGCGTTTGTGTATATTCAAGTTTGAGAATGATGGACTCTAAATCAAATATCTGTTATGACAAAAGTAACAAAATGCTGTTACAAAATTAAGTATGATTCATTAAATCATCCAAAAATACATCAGTGATGCACTACCCTTATCGCTAAGTTCGGCCATTTTTGCATCATATCGTTTAAGACAGCTACCCCAACCTAAGACTGGCAGATTCAGGTCACCTCCTTAAATGCGAAGTGCTACACACCTTGACATGACAAAACTTTTTTTTTTTTTTCAAAAAAAGGCTTGATAGACTTGAGCTGTCCGGCCTCAGCCAATCAGAATACTTCAAATACCCGCTCCTTTTCCTATATAATGAGATTCTTAGTTATTTACTATTTTCAATCAGACTTACCTTCCCCTGGAAGGCTAACGTCATAAATAAATATCAATATAATATAATTTTATTATCACACGAACAAATAATAGTGAATATTAAGACTAAAACTTATGTATACATAACTTGGCAATAAAGCTTGGGCAGGCCTGAGCTGTAACTGGCCTAGAGCCGCTACTGGTAGAAAGGGTGCACATGAGACACTTAGGGACCAGATTTATAAGGGACAACATAAATTCGTTTCTCAATAATGCCTTCTTTCCAGTTAACTTTTTTTGTTTTTATAACTTTTTAAATAGATTTTGTTGTATCGGCATTAAATTTTTCGAACTTTTGGGTTCTGTTAGGTATTAGTTTATTAAATACTGATCTAACCTTTCTTGCGAACATAAGTCCAGCTGGTGACATTCCCAAAATTGTTATCCGATACACTCTGAAAAAGCTTTGTAACAATTCATCTTCAGTTTCACCTCGGTCTGATTTTCTTAATGCTCACTTAAACGTATTTATGAAGTGTTCTTCCTGGTCATTAGATATTGTGGGTCGAATGGTGGCTTTAGAGATAAAAGATACTGGCAGGCGTGAGGAGTTTTTTTTAGCCAAGTAGAGGGAGCCTACCTTCTATGTACTTACTCCACTTCATGTTGTCTGAAAATTTCAGGCCAAAGAGTTTAAACGTTGGTCTCTCAATAAAGCTACCATTCGTTCATGCATGGAGTATTGTTTGAAGTCTTGTTGCCACATATGGGCTGGTGCACCAACCACTAGCATCTCGCTCTATGGTGCAAGAAAGAGTCTAACTAAATAGGTCTTGCACTGTCTGCCAAGTTCTAATCCCTATCACATCGCTGCAGTGTTGCATCCCTGTGCTTGTTTTACAATTACTTCCACGCAATGTCCTCCGATGAACTTACTTGTACCCTCCTCAACGAAAATACCTCCACCCTACCTGAATAGCAGCAAAGTTCCACCCCTTCACTGTAGAGGTCTCTAGATGCAAGACATTCTTTTACTCTAATAGCTTCTTTTAGTGAACCGTTTGCCTTTGGAATTCCCTTCCTGCTCCCTGTTTCTCGACCATACTAACATACAGAAATTTAAATGTAATGTGAACAAACATCTTGTTTACCAACTCCCAACATGTTGTCCCTTATAAATCTGGTCCCTAAGTGTCTCATGTGCACCCTTTCTACCAGTAGCGGCTCTAGGCCAGTTACAGCACAGGCCTGCCCACCTCTCAATCGTTGTTTCCAATGGATACGAGTCCGAATAAGCTATTAATTTGCTTGAACAGTATTTTGTTCATCAGAAAGCAATGCTTTATAAACATGCAAAATTCAGATTTTTCCAATGTTTTGAAAATTTGCAACAGTAGCTTCACTTAAATAACTGAAATTTGTAAACTAATAATCCGATTGGGCTCAGATTTTGACATGTGCCATTTGAAGGTTAGTAGTATATAAACATCATATGGATTTTTTATTAGTAGTGCCGTCTATATGTCCAGCCCGGGGGTGATGTATTAGATTTGAACCAAATCACCGTAGAGAAAAGCCTATGATGGTAATCTCTGATTTGTTTGAAGTGCCAAGATCTCAAATATCACCAAAACAAAAACGATCTAGCAAGCATAAAAGACAACTTTGACTTTGGACATTAATCTAAAAAGAAAAAGATATCACTTCCGGGGAAGTTAAATTTCAAAAGCGGAAGATGTTGCAAGGAGATAAACATCCATCACTGCTAGAATGAACTAATTTGAATATATTTATTAAAAAAATAAAAACATTGAATCCTGAGTGTATTTAACTATCGAACTACAATACAACAATTTGTTTTTTACAGAATGATTTATGATGTTATTAAATAACCTTATGATTTATGATGTTATGAAATAACCTTATGATTTATGATGTTATGAAATAACCTTATCATTTATGATGTTATTAAATAACCTTATTATTTATAATGTTATTAAATAACCTTATGATTTATGATGTTATTAAATAACCTTATCATTTATGATGTTATTAAATAACCTTATGATTTATGATGTTATGAAATAACCTTATGATTTATGATGTTATTAAATAACCTTATGATTTATGATGTTATGAAATAACCTTATCGTTTATGATGTTATTAAATAACCTTATCGTTTATGATGTTATGAAATAACCTTATCGTTTATGATGTTATGAAATAATCTTATCATTTATGATGTTATGAAATAACCTTATCATTTATGATGTTATGAAATAACCTTATGATTTATGTTATTAAATAACCTTATCATTTATGACGTTATGAGATAACCTTATGATCCTAAAATAAAATAACAGTTTAGGATTTATTTTAAATTTTTAAATGCGGACATCACATCTCTATTACTGGCTATCTCTATGGGTCAGTCCCACTTGACCTTTCAATTAACCTTGCTTCTGTAGCATTATCTCTCTTTCCATACACTCATGAAGACATACACACAACAGCGGGTGTTTCAGATCCTTAACGGTCGTTATTTCTGCAAACACCAGAGAAAGCTAACATAAAGTCAGTTGCACAAAATATTTTTTCTCTGTTTGCCTTTGCCCGAATTACTAAACGGACGCTCTTCGTTGCTTACTAGTACACGTGTGCCCCTTTTTGCCTCACATAAAACTCAGACGGTATGTAAAATTAACTTTTCCAACATTTTACTTTACAGACTTTCATGTGCAAAACCGTGTCTAGTGCAAATGGTCCATCTTGAAATGGACTGTAGTATTACCTACCTTTCCACACATTCATACACCAGAGGGCGCTCAGACCTTTAATGATGTCCCTTTTTCTTACTCTAGGTGGCACTATAAAAGCCGAAATACAAAATGATTCTTTGCTTTTTTGTCTTGCTCAACACACTACATGGTAGACTACTTCTGGTTACTCGTACCTCCGGCAACACCTGCACCTAAACATATCTGCAAAATCCTGGGTATGTGAGACATGCCCTCAACTTTTTCACGCACACACTATTTTCAGACTTTTCTGAACTTATGTATGTGTTTTATGCACACAATTTAACTGGGGAGCAACCTATCTGGGCTCGCATTAAATAAATATGGTATCATAAATATATCGTTTTCGTTTTGATCCTTGTTTTATGTGTTACTTATATGCTAAAATATATATATGGGGCTGAGGCTATCAAAAGCCTGTCTTTAATAAATGTGATATTCAAATCATATTATATTTGTCTTGTGTTTGTTTCAATTAGTTTTATAACATTAAATATATTGGACGTTGACCAATTGCAAAAATACCAAACATTTAACCTTGACCTTTGCATTCGTTAAGCTGCTGCTTGTTTTTGCTTACGTAAGTTACGAACAAGTACGACTTAATTTAGAAAATGAATTACTTTCTTTTAGTTTTTGGAAGGTTTTTGTTGTTTTCATTAATCTTATGTTTAAAAAAATAGTAACTATAAAAAAAAATTAATGAAAAACAAAATAATTACAAAAATTGATAAATACTTTATTATTCTTCGAACATTTTAAAAACTTTTTTTTTTTCAGTAAAGATTTACATAACCCTAAAATGATGGAAGACAGACTTACTATTTGCTTTCTCTTTTTAATTTTCCCAAGGAAGATAAATACTTTTATTACTAAGTAACAGGTTTAATTTAGTATTTTAATTCTATTTTCTTTAAATAAGTTTTTTAAATTTTTTTATCTTTATTAGTGTTATGACCTTATTTTTTATTTTTTGCATATATTCCCAACGTATACTTTGCTGGCAGAATACAATGCATATAGATAGGGTGGCCCATTTCAAACCGCCATTATATTTTGTGTGTCATATGCTAAATATGTTGCTCGAGGTTTTTTTTATATTTTTATATGTTGTTTGTTTCATCCAACTTTTTTTTTTAAGATTACAACGTAAATTCTCCAAGTGAAAAAACATGTTTTGAAAAAACACGTACACAATGAAAGACCTACTTCCACTGCCTCATTATTGCTTATATTCTTCCAGTCGACTGTTCGGCTACTTTTAATATACACGCACATATATTATATTATATATATATATATATATATTTCAAACTCAATGTCTGTGTATGTGTGCCCTATAGAAAAAGTTAGAGAATCGAGTTAAATCTAAAAGTGTATTCTTATGTAAAATTAACCGAGAATAATAATGATAGTATTCTCGATTCTCTAAATGCACACCTAAGGAGGCAATGGGACAGATTTCGTTTGGTGGAGGTGGTCGATTATTTCAGCTACTTTCAGTTTAATTTCAATTTAATTATGTATTAATTTAAATAGAAAATAATTATATTATTTATTAATTTGTAAAAAAAAGTCATTCCCGAAAAAAAAAATGCAAACCATTCCCTGAAATTCTGCGGATGGGGTAAAAAGTAATAGACGCTAATTCTGGGGAAATTCCGGTACCGGCCTTGATTCTGTCGGTATGAGACGAGTATGGCGGGAGTTAAGAACAAAGGATTAACCACCGTGGCGAAGGATTGCCGGACAAATGGTTATGAGAGAATGAATTCCTCGACCAAAGGTTGTGGGAGAAATGCCTTTGTAGCAGCATGTCATCCCACTGTTTTAGACATGGCCAACCACGTGTGGCCTGGTCGAAGTGGCCTGACCACGTGTGAATAAAATAAAAGGTTAAACACACAAAGGGAAAAGAAAGAAAACATTATTATCTAAAACTTATATTAGAAAGAAAGCGAAGGAATGAGAAAGCTAATCACACAAGAAAGGTATTTTATAAAATTAATAATTAAGAAAAAGAAACATTTATATTAAACAAAAACAATTTATTTACTAAGACATTTGTAGAGTTCCTCAGTTCGTATTTATAAGGTGTATATGCGAGCGTGGTTTGATGTATTTTGTGTGGCAATCGTGCGGGTGTATGTTCGAAGAAAAGTTCATCATTTGAATTAAAAGGGATTACCTTTTGTCTCCCCCCACCTCCTCGGTCGAGCCGGCGGGGGGGGGGGGTCGACGATCTCCTCTGTGTGCGTTCGCCCAGAATACGGAAGGAAAAAGAGAGAGAGAAAAGAAGCGCGTGCCTTCTTTTATAGACACTCAAACCACGCATGGTCAAGCTGACCTGTTGGTCCCTGATTGGCCGGAATCTTCTGGCAAACGTGATTTCTCCGAGATCAGCCCCTCTTCTCTAATTCAGAGACGAAGAAGGACTGAGCAAACAAAGAAAGAAAGGTCGCACATATATCCCCTTAGTTGTGGCGTCTGCCACACGAGTTCGAGGAAGGAGGAGGTCCACTCTACTAGGCTTTACCTTGATACCCATGTCATTCCTACGACTAATCCGGAAATGACGTCATAGAGAGTTGGAGAGAGGCGTCTCTCAACTTTTAGTTCTTTTGTAAAAACAGGGGTACGTCTCTAAACTTTTAATTCTTTGCTACAACAGAGGCGCGCCTCCAAACCTTTAGTTCTTTGCTACAACAGAGGCGCGTCTCCAAACCTTTAGTTCTTTGCTACAACAGGGGCGCGTCTCTAAATTAGAGGATCTAGATAAAATCTAAAAGTGTATTCTCATATAAAATTAACCGAGAAAGATAATGGTAGTATTCTCGATTCTCTAAAGGCTATGAGGCAGATTTCATCTTGGGAGGGGGTCGATTTTTTCAGAGGAGGGGATTAAAAATTAATAGACGCTAATTCTGGGGAAATTCCAGTACCCACCTTGTCTGTGAGTATGAGACGAGTCTTAGGAAGTCTTTACCTTGATAACCATGTCATTCCTACAACTAACCGCAAATAACGTCATAGGGAGTTGGAGGGGGCATCTCTAAACTTTTAGTTCTTTGCTACAACAAGGGCGCATCTCTAAACTTTTAGTTATTTCCTATAACAGGGACGCGTTTCTCAGTTATGAAAGTTAGATAAAATCTAAAAGTGTATTCTTATGTAAACTTAACCGACAAAGATAATGGTAGTATTCTCGAATCTCTAAATACACACCTAAGGGGGCTATGCGGCAGATTTTATCCTGGGAGGGGGTCAATTATTTCAGCTATTTTCAGTTTTATTTCCATTTAATTATGTATTAATTCAAATAGAAAATAATTATATTATTAAGTTATTTTTAAAAAAAACTGCAAGTTATTCTCGAAAAAAAAAGCAAATCATTCCCTAAAATTCCACCAGAAATGACATCAGAGGAAGGCTGCAGAGGAGGAGGGATACAAAATTAATAGATGCTAATTCTGGGTGTATTCCCGTACCAGCCATGATTCTGTCAGTATAAGACGAGTTCTAGGAATGGGGTAAGTCCACTCTCCCAGGTTTTACCATGATACCCATGTCATTCCTACAAGTAATCCGGAAATGACGTCATAGAGAGTTGGAGGGGGTGTCTCTAAACTTTTAGTTCTTTGGTACAAAAGGGACGCGTCTCAAAATTTTTAGTTCTTTGATACAACAGGGGCGCGTCTCCAGACTTTTCGTTCTTTGGTACAACAGAGGCGCGTCTCTAAAGTGCACGTTTCTAAACTTTTAGCTCTTTGCTAAAACAGATTCGCTTCTCTAAACTTTTTGTTCTTTGGTACAACATGGGCGAGTCTCTAAACTGTTAGTTCTTTGCTACAACAGGGGCGCGTCTCTAAACTTG
>OY744520.1:61243925-61408925 GCA_963556195.1 Sepiola atlantica
ACTTGATTGTTTGGGTGTGTGGTGGTGGTAGTAGTGGATGGCTTGATATAGGAGGTAAGTAATGATGAAATTAAGAGGGGGGTGAAATGGTGGAAATGGAATATAATGAGTGTTAGATATGAGGGTTGGTCAGTAGGTGAGAAAGTAGATTATTATAGAATGAACGGTGAGTGGAGCTTGTGACGCTGATGTAGTGAGGAGTTTAATCTGGAGATGAGTATCGATTCTGTGATTCTTAGGTCCCCAATGTTTCTGACAGATGCAAGGATAGAGACATGAATGTCACGTTGAGTAGTGAGGCATAATGTTGTGTGCTTGTGGAAAGAGGGCGTTCATATGCTCTTTGATGCGTAGGTGTAGCGGTCTTGTTGTGTTTCCTATGTAGAATTTGTGGCATTTGGTGCACTGTAGTTTGTATACACAGTTCGTGCGGTGGCATAGATTAGTGATGGGGATAGGGCAATTGGTAAGGGTGCAGGGTTCGGGTGTGATTAATATTTTTTATATATATATGTATATATATATATAAAATAAATAAATAAATATATATATATATATATATAAAATAAATAAATACACATATATATATATATATATAAAATAAATAAATAAATACATATATATATATATAAAATAAATACATACATATATATATATATATATATATATATAAAATAAATAAATAAATACATATATATATATATAAAATAAATAAATACATATATATATATATATATATATATATATATATATATATATAAAATAAATAAATAAATACATATATATATATATAAAATAAATAAATACATATATATATATATAAAATAAATAAATACATATATATATATATATAAAATAAATAAATACACATATATATATATATAAAATAAATAAATACATATATATATATATATAAAATAAATAAATACATATATATATATATATAAAATAAATAAATACATATATATATATAAAATAAATAAATAAATACATATATATATATAAAATAAATACATATATATATATATATATATAAAATAAATAAATAAATACATATATATATATAAAATAAATACATATATATATATATATATATATAAAATAAATGAATAAATACATATATATATATATATATAAAATAAATACATATATATATATAAAATAAATACATATATATATATATAAAATAAATACATATATATATATAAAATAAATACATATATATATATATAAAATAAATACATATATACAGGGTGGGCCAAAATAAGGGTCCTATCTTTAAATTTGAATAACTTGAATTTGAATAACTTCCACAAAATAAAAGTTAAACTCACCAAACTTTATGTGTGTGTAGACTGACCCTTCCGAGATTTTTTGAAATAAACAAAACAAATTTTAGCCGAAAAACACTTCTTAAAACTTACAAAAACTAAAGTATTGTTTTTTTACACGGTTTTGAGTTTTTTAAGCAAAAATAATGTTTTCTAAATGAGGGTACGTTCCTTAGGGCTAATACGGCTCATGCTTGCTTCGGAAGGGGTCCTTTACTTATTCTAAAAAATATTTTTTTTTAAATCAATATATAAAAAAGTTATGAATTTTTAAAAATAGGACCCTTATTTTTGCCCACCCTGTATATATATATATAAAATAAAAACATATATATATATATAAAATAAATAAATACATACATATATATACAAAATAAATAAATACATACATATATATATATAAAATAAATAAATACATACATATATATATATAAAATAAATAAATACATACATATATATATAAAATAAATAAATACATATATATATATATATAAAATAAATAAATACATATATATATATAAAATAAATAAATACATATATATATATAAAAAAATTAATAAATACGTATATATATATATATATATATATATATATATATATATATATATATACACACAAAATAAATAAATACATATATATATATATATACCACGACTTTGTCGAGAAGATTGACGATGCATTTGTCTGATACTAGCTCTATAGCGCAACACTTAACTAACGACCATTCCTGCCCAGGATCGGAATTCAGAAAACTCCTAGTAGAAAATACCAAAATCTTAGAATATAGTACTAACAAACAAAAACTCCATAAAAAAACCCTTATTAACAGAATTAATTTTAATATCAGTAATAATATACTTAAATGTCTATAATTCTAACTATAGTTTCGTACTTATTACATAATTCTAGCCAAAACCATTGGCCTTTTGGCTAAGATCAAAGTGTAGTATCTGTTCCGATGGATACAACACCCCATGGACTGGTATTGTCTTGGCCTTCGGGGCTTGATTTACGCCGGTCTATGGGATTGTCCTGTGCAGTTCTAGGAGGTCCACCCTCCCAGGCTTCGCCTCCCCTCTTTGGGGAGGAATAAGTTTATTGCTTACTGCCTGAGGCGCCCCTACCGGGGAATGCCGACGGGGCTGCCCAGGCAATTTTTGATGGTCAGAGTGCTCACCTCTCGGGCGCTGGCTTTTCAACCCCCACTTTCCGACCCGACCTTGGGTCACATCTTACTTATGGGAGTAGGATAAAACTGGCCTTGTGCCTAACTCCTGGAGAGGAGTAAATAATACTAACACATTGGCCTTTTGGCTAAGATCAAAGTGTAGTATCTGTTCCGATGGATACAACACCCCATGGACTGGTATTGTCTTGGCCTTCGGGGCTTGATTTACGCCGGTCTATGGGATTGTCCTGTGCAGTTCTAGGAGGTCCACCCTCCCAGGCTTTGCCTCCCCTCTTTGGGGAGGAGTAAGTTAATTGCTTACTGCTTGAGGCGCCCCTACCGGGGAATGCCGACGGGGCTGCCCAGGCAATTTTTGATGGTCAGAGTGCTCACCTCTCGGGCGCTGGCTTTTCAACCCCCACTTTCCGACCCGACCTTGGGTCACATCTTACTTGTGGGAGTAGGATAAAACTGGCCTTGTGCCTAACTCCTGGAGAGGAGTAAATAAAACTAACACATGGTCTGTACCTGATTATCCTCATTCCCCTGAAGATGAACCCGGATGGGTCTAAAAGTACTTGGGACACAAATCAAAACTATGGCAAATTCATCAGTCAATTCCCCTCTGAAACTAAGATTCTGATTCGGATTATTGAAAGGATCTATCAAAGGATATCCAGAAATGTTGTCTCTTATATTCAACAATACTTGCCTGCAAGAGAAGATGCTGCCTATATATATATATATACTAGCAGGACCCGGGAGAAATATAAAATAATGAATTAAACAGCCGACCAGACGCAAGTAGGTCACACTATTTTCAATAGTTTTTTTTTTTTATTTCATGTTATTTTACGTGCTATTGCATTTTCTATGTCAATAAATATTTGATTACTAATATGGAATGAAAAAAAAGATATAAATCACGCAAAGATTTTTTAATAATATTATTAAAAAAGGAATATTCAGCTAAGACATAATCGCCGCCTGAATTCCCACCCTCCCCCACCGCACTGAATATATCTCCTATCGAAGAAAAAACTAAAGTAATAATTTTGGTTAACTGACCTAAAATGCTAGAATGGGTCGGATCATTTTACGTAAAATTCCCATTATTTGTCTTTTGTTTTTATTATTTTTCCTTTTCCGGCAAGTTTTTCAGGGTGTTTACTGTTTACACATAAGCACCTAAAAAAGTAGACTCTCATTGAAAAATAAGGTTGGTTCCATTTTAGTATAGGGACCGTTGGAATATCTCACGTATTTCGTTTTTTCCTTCTGGGTGATAAAAAGGGAAATAAATTATTCAGTTCAATTCAGCTTACAAAAAGGTTAATTACTAAAATATTTAAAAAAAAGATATGTCTAATAATAATATTAACGTAACAATACGTAAATTTTGGAGGCGCGTTTAGCAATTTTCCTCAGAAAAGAAAGAAAAAAAAAGAAATGTTGGTGTTTAATTATTGGATTATATGAAAGATGAGAAGTAACGTACATAAGTGGATGTTTAACAATATAAGTATAATGCAAAAAAAAAAAAAATACTTATCTGCCTAATTGTTTGTTTGATAAAGATTTATTTTCGTGTAAAATCTAACGTTGTATTTTGGCGAAAGATTTGATGAGTAATGTCTATGTAAGCGTAGCTCTGATTAGCTGTTTTACTAATTCTGAAACGGTTCAACTTTAGCGCATTTCCTTGTGAAATAATTGCCAAACGGTGTGTGAGGAGAGTAAGAGTTATTTATTCATAGAGAGCAATTAGCGTGCTCCCACTCTTTCAGAGTGTTAGTCGTATGGGATAAATAATAGGAATTAATGTTAAATGTTAAAATATGTGTAAGTTGATAGAACCACGGTCGAGGTAAGGGTATATAGGTAGTATTGATTTTCGATCTGTTTGATGCATTAGTTTTCTTGCCGACTCTAACTGAGTTCGAAGGGAAATAATCAAGTCCACTTTATATAGTATATATATATATATATATATATATATATATATATATATATATATATATATATATATATATTAAATTATATTTATATACAGACGACATCGTTTTGATCTTTTGCTCTCATCAGTTCAGAGAAGATATAATTTCAGACAGTCATAAGGCACGAACCCAGTTCACAGAGCCACCTTTGACTCTGAATGCTTTTACTCTATCCTCACGGTCATAGGAAATTATCATGTGATGTGGAGAAGTTAAGTTACTCGGAGCCTCGCTTTGTAGCTTAAGTGAATGTCTATTTTTTAATATCTGCTAACAGTGCTCAACTTTAATTTTCTTCATAATAATATTTATAAATAAATATTAAATTGTATTTACCTACAAACGACGTCGGTTCGAGCTTTTGCTTTCATTAGTGCAGGGAAGTGATAATTTTAGACAGTCATAAGACACGAACCTGGTTCACAGAGCCACCTTTGACTCGGCACGCTTTCACTCTATTCTCACGATAATAGGAAATTATCCCATCATACGGAGAAATAAATTAAGCAACATGACATAAATGCTGGTGTACCCCAAAGATCCATCCTAGGACCTCTACTGTTCCTGATTTTAATAAATGACCTCCCTGATGTAAATGAGACTGAGATAGGAATATTTGCTGACGACACCACGCTCTACTCTCGTCATGTGGGCAAAACCGACGCGCACATATCTAAGGCAATGGCTGAATCCTTAGAAAATGACCTCCAGTCTGTAGTGGATTGGGGTAAAAAATGGATGGTAACTTTTAATGCCGCAAAGACAAAGATACTTTCCTCCAATAACTATAAGAAACCTCTTCAACCACCGATTGTCATGGCAAATAACACCCTACCTGAGAGTTCATCATTCAAACTCCTCGGCCTAACTTTCACAGATAACATGAATTGGAACAAATACATTGAAGACATTGCCAGGACTGCTGCAAAGAAGGTGGGCTCCCTCTACCGTGCTAGTAAACTTCTCACAACTGACATTATCGTATATCTCTACAAAGCCACCATCCGCCCATGCATGGAGTATTGTTGCCACATATGGGCTGGTGCATCATCCACTAGTCTCTCCCTCTTAGACAAGGTCCCAAAAAGAGTTGCCAACTTGATAGATCCCTCACTATCCACCAAGCTCCAGCCCCTATCTCACTGCCGCAATGTTGCTTCCGTGTGCCTGTTTTACAAGTACTTAAATGGATTGTGCTCTGATGAACTTGCTGCTTTTTTCAAGTACGTATGGGTGATAAGATGCCTTATGTGGGACATGATCACATGCAAAGCATGTGACTAATTAAAATTTTACAATATTTAAAAAGGTTAAAAGTAATTTGTTTTTGTTTTTGTTTTTGTTTGGCTTAGGATATGTTGGAGTCAATTACTAAGGTAGGCACTTTAAAATATTGTAACTAGTTTCGTAATTGATATTGTTGATTGTAGGGTGTCTAGTCTTTATATACAATGCTTCGAGGATTTTTAGTCTTTTTACATTGGAGTCGTAATGTACAATTTTTGTGTTGTTGTGTCTAAATTGTGAATGGGGACAGTTATGTTCTTTTAAGTGTTGGCAGATTGAACTGGAGTCAGAAAGATGTAATGTGAGCCTTCAGGAAAGTATAATAGTCGTAAAGCCTATGTAACAATTAGTTTTAATATTGTTGGAGATACATTCTCCCAATGGGCATTGGAACTGATATATTACGTCGTTGATTCGTTCTACTAAGTTTATGTCCTGAGAGGTGTTATTGTTAATTATAAGGTTAGAGGTTTTTAATTTTTAATAATAAATAATAAATCTGATTTTATTATGACTATTAACGGGAGATATGTATGTGTAGTATGTGTTTAAGAACTTTTTTGTCTAATTTAAAGTTGGAATACAATTATCTCAAGATAATTTAATCTTTAATTTTATTTAAAACAACTTCCTATGAGTATAAGTTTATGTTAGGAAAATTCAAAAACACAATAAAAGTTACGCGGATGTATGGATTTCTTAAAGAATGCAAAAACCGGTGACGTCAGCGATTCTGTGTTATGTTACATACGTCAATTTGACAGAAATACGTGATGGATCATCTGAAAAATCGAGAAAATCAAAAATCAAGAACATTCGATATATATATATATATATATATATATATATATATATATATATATATATATATATATATATATATATATATTAAAATAAACATAGCTCTAATATATATTGAGCACTTTTGAAAAGTAATGGTTTTGTTCATTTAGTTAATATTTGAACTTAATAAATTAATATATATATATATATATATATATATATATATATATATATATACTGCTCTATATTGTATATTGAGCATTGACTTTTCAAGATAGGATATATTTTAAAGATAAAATTTCATTTTTATCTTTATTATCTCTCCATTTATATATATATATATATATATATATATATATATATATATATATATATATATATATATATCATGGACGGCGGCACCGGGAGGGGGGGGTCAAGCCCCCCCCCCCCTTTTACTCCCCCCCCCCCCACACACACACTTTACGGTCATCAATAATGAAGTTATATATGCATGTGTTTAACCGGGCCCCCCACTTTTTAGGAGAGCCCCCCCCCCCACACTTTTATAACTGTCCCGCCGGTCCTGTATATATATATATTTCATATATAAAATATTATAACGTAGTATAATATATTATGTATATATATTTTCAGTATTTACTTACACAGTGCTCAATAGAGCTTATGAATAATATGAAAATATATTTATGGCACGTAAGCTGCACAGAAACGTTTGTTTCATTCCTGAGTTAATTAGCCTAATAATTTCCCCCGGGAATGAAACATAAACGTTTCTCTCTAGCTTACGTGCCATAAATATATTTCCATACTACTGTATATCCATATGTATCTGCCAAATGTAATCAACTGAACAAGGCATGACCTTCACAAGAGAATGAATACGGGGGGGGGGGGGGGGATTTGAAATGATAAGAGATCAACATCTCATTTCTCAATCTCCATGCAACCAAACATGTTTTTAAAAATATTTATGATAATAGTAAAAAAAACTGTCAAAGTTTCAAGCACAGAATTATGAAAAATGGAATAAATAGTAATTTTCTAAAAATAAATGTAAATCCCCTCCCCTCCGCTCAACAACAAATTTATTGTTTATATATTTGAGCGGATAGTTGAGAACTTTAAGATGTTCACCACAATTACCTGTGCACATCAATATATGCCCTAGACATATAGTTAACTACAGAGGTGACATATAAGGCAGAGAGTTCAACCTGAAGGTGCAAATGAAAGGAAAAAAATGAAGGTAGCTCTCGGTAGAAAATGATCGGAAATTTAAATGTAAATTCTTTTTTATGTCTTCTAAGCTTTAAATATTAGCTGCCTTTAACATATTTTTATTCGCACCTTCAGCATGTTATTTTTTTGTAAAGGTGGTCACTGAGTTTCGACTATGGGTATAATAAGACGTATTTCGTCCTTGAAATGAAGGGGGAAGGCTAACGCAATTTCAGTTTTTTTTTAAATAAAATAAATACTTTAAATTAACGGATTTATTAATTAATAAATACTGAAAATTTCATTAAGATTTTGATAGATTTTTTTAATTGTTTTTTTTAAAAAACTTTTTATATTTTTATTTTTTATATTTTTATTTTTGGTTAAAAAACAAATAACTTTTACTTGCATTAGAATGTAATTATTTTGCTTTCATCTTATATAAATAGAGATTTTGTCCGTCTGTCCATCAGTCACAATTTTTCCATCAGTCACAATTTTTCCATCAGTCACAATTTTTTAAAACTTAATAAATACATTGCAGAAGTTGTCTCATTTCGAAAAATCAGAAACCTTAACTACTTTTAGAAATGGAAAATATTGCATCAATAAGAAATACTAAATTACACCAAAATAAAGCGGATGCCATGACTCGAAAGCGAAACCAAAATCTTGAGTCTGACCTTCTACAACTGAGCTATTTGGACTTATAAATAGAGCTTAAAACATTACCATAACAAAATAATTATAGCTTTGGCATGATCTCATAGATTTATGATTTATGTCATGTTTCAAAACATGAATTCAAACATAAGCGATAATAAACAAAAAAAAAAAATTGAATGGGTAAACATTATCAATAGTGTTGGAAATTATTTTTATAGTCCAAGACAATTTATTTTGTTTTAACTACGTATTGGCGCTAAAAACAATTTCATATTTAATATATACTAAAATTTGGACCCATAACTCTAGTCACTAAAATTTACTTTCTGCCACTTTGCAACATGTTAGATGTTTTTTACCACTTCAGTTTTCTATTCTGATGTTTTTCGGTTAATGGCATTTTTATTTGGCTGTGATACACATACTCTAATTGATTTCCCATATTCGATCAATTGAAACTTCACCGTTAAAAGTGCATTCAAATTGTCTACTTGTTCATTTTGGGATTTGCCTTTCGAAACTCTCACAATGTTTCTATGTCTAACTTTAGTAGTTTTTCGGTTTTGTTTTCATCTTTTGTTTTTTATAGGTACTAACGAGTCATTGCTTATCAAGGCCCAAAGGCCACTCGAGGATAAGGGTTACAGTGAGATAACACCGTAAGGATTGGTACGATTGTGGAAACAGGGCAGAATTTGATTATTTAAGAGAACAGCTCAACAAGAATTTGTTAACATTGAACTTGAAAACGATCCTGTTCTAGTCAGCTGGGAAGCAGTCCTGTTGTATTTTGTTCCACAGTCGGGTAGTTTTGGGAAAGAAACTTTGTTCATGGAAGTTTTTTTTTTTAATTAATTTTGTTATGTACTAATAAGTCACTGCTTATCAAGGCCCAAAGGCCATTCGAGGATAAGGATTAATGAGTATCAGGTGGACGGTGAGACAACATCGTGATGATTGGTAATGATGGTGGAAGTTTGGCAACATTTGATCATCCAAGAGTTTGTTTACATTGGACTTGAAAACGACCATGTTGTAGTCAGCTGGTAAGCAGCCCCGCGGTATTTTGTTCTACAGTCGGGTAGTTTTGGGAAAGAAACTTTGTCCATGGAAGTTTCGTTTAGTTTTAGGTACACAGAGAAAGAAAGGAAAATTATTTACAGTGGTTTTAGCTAGACAGGGTTTTGTTGTGAATGTTTTACAGGGTGAATCAGAGATTGAAGCTCAGTCGAGTACCTACCATGAAAATAACAACAGAGTAGAGAAAGACGAGCAACATCTCTTCTGTGAGAAAAAAGGACCCCCCCCCCCCCGCTAGATTTCAAAGGCAAGAAACGGTGCTCTGCGCAGTACTTCCCCAAATGTGGTAACAGTACTTCATCTTAGGATGTATTTGACTTTTATACATGTAGAAGATTGAGTCAGGAGTGAGATACTTTCTGGAGGGGTAGAATGATTCAACCATTTTTTCAACGACTTTAGCAACAGATTTGATGTAAGTTTTCCATTTTAGGCCTGGAGTGAAGGTCAGTCTTAGAAGCTTATCAAAGCAAGAGGCTTCCTCAAGGAGAGCCATTCATTTAAATTGGGGCAAAGTGAGGATCCGAGTGTTGGTGGTGAAAGGAGAGAGGCTTGGTTTTATATGTATTAAAAGTAACCAACCACCTTTTCCCCCATTGCACTATGTGCTCCAGGTTGGAAGAGAGAGAATCAGAAGTTCTTGATCATCAATACTCTTCGAAGTGTTGCCATAGATGGTTGTGTCATCAGCATAAATGTCAACGAATGATCTTACAATGTGATTTGGGAGATCATTGATGAAGATCAGGAAGAGGGTTAGGCCCAAAATGTACCATTAAGGCATATCGGCATTTATACTATGAGCTTCAGAGACTTCTGCCCACCAACAACCATTTTTATAAACCTATCAGAGAGAAAGAATTTGATGGTTGAGAAGACATTTTCAGATATTCCATAGCAAGCTAGATTTTGAAGCAAACCTTTGTGCCAAACCCTATCAAAGGCCTTTGATATGTCAAGAGCCATTTCTCTAGAAATGAAGCCTCCATCAATAGATTCATTGGTCTTGTGTGATATTACAGTCAGCACATCAGCTGTTCATTTTACAGGACGAAATCCATATTGCTTGTCACTGAGTAGATTATTTTTGCTGAGGTGGGTGACAACTTATTGATTATTCACAGATTCAAGCAACTTACTCATGACGCACAGGAGATTGCTTGGTCTTTACTGAGATGTAGAGGATCGATTTCAAGTATTTTTAAATACAGGGCAGACTGACAAAATTTTCCAAGGTGATGGGAAGCATTCCTCCTTTAAGCAACAATTGAACAGCTTTGTAAGAATAGGAGCTATTTCTGGTTTCAGCTTCTTAATCACTATGATTGGAATATTGTCACGACCAGTTGCCTTGATGCCATCAAGGTTCTTGATAAATTTGACAACATTCCGGACAGATATATTGATGTCGCTCAGAGGTGGCCTTGGTCGCAAAGGGTGGAATTTGATCCTAAGTGGTTTGCAAAAAGTTTGGCTTCATCAGATGCTGAGGAAATCCCCTCTTGTCCATTGATGATGGTTGGAATAGAGGTCTGTTCAGCACTCTGTTTGTTATTCCCCAAAACTCTTGGGAATCAAGCCTCTGCCACTCTAGATTTAACAGATTAGGCATAAGACTCTCTTGCGTTTTTTATAATACTTTTGCAGTAGTTGTGAGCAGTCCTAAAGGCGGTTTTGGTTTAAGAGTATCTATCTCAATGAAAGGAATTGAAATAGTGATTTCTGTGAGCAATAGCGGCGGCACAATCAGGGGTGTACCAAGGTACTCTAAACTTAACAAATTTGGCAAATGACTCTCTCGCATTTTCTATAACCCTTTTGCAGTGGTTGCTGGCAGTCCTAAAGTGGCTTTGGTTTCAGAACATCTATTTCGTTGAAAGCAATTGAAATAATGATTTCTGTGAGCAATGGCAACGGCACATTTTGGAGTGTACCATGTGGCTGTTTGGTTTCGTTTGGAATTTCTTAGAGGGTATGAATCTCACCATACCAACGATTAACCAATCAGTTATATCGGATGCGATACAGGACACATTATTTTCAAAAATGGAGCGCAGAGGAATTTCTGATATGAAAGATCTGAGGCTGTCCCAATCAGCCATCGAATATCGATACAATCTGCGATGGAAAGGGACATCAGAGGTATTATTGCACTTTGTTTTGATCTTAATTGAGACAACTGAGTAATGAAAAGATTCAAACCAGAACAGTGGATGAGCACTGTTCAGGAAAAGATCAAGAAGACTTAAAAAATCAAGCTTCCCAAAAAGGGGCACTCTGGATCTTACCTCAGTTTAGAAGGGTTTTTCCATACTACACTTTGCTCCTAGCCCGAGGAGGCAAAACGGAAGATTACGCAAGTTATTTTAATAAATAAACGAAATATATACGCTTTTTAAAAAATCGGCTGACTTGTAATCTTTCGTTTTGCCTCCCCACGAGGGCGGAGTTAAACTTCAAAAATCAGTTTCTAAATGGAAGCAATCTAAAGTTTGCTTTGTCCTTTTTTTCTGTAAGCAACAAATGAAATAAGATTTAACAAATACATAATTTTATTTAAAATCTTTTTATAACTTATTTGTTATTAAAAAACAAAACTTCGCTATTTACTTAAAAAATCAGTTTTTAAGAACAAAAACTTCATAAACTTTAAATTGCTTCCGTTTAGAAACTGATTTTTGAAGTCTAACTCCGCCCTCGTGGGGAGGCAAAACGAAAGATTACAAGTCAGCCGATTTTTTAAAAAGCGTATATATTTCGTTTATTCATTAAAATAACTTGCGTAATCTTCCGTTTTGCCTCCTCAGGCTAAGAGCAATGTGTAGTATGGAAAAATCCAGAGTGCCCCTTTTTGGGAAGCTTGATTTACCCTACAAAACGAAAGATTACTTAAGTACGATGATAAATATTTCATACCCCCCCCCCCCATTTCTGCCCTCGTGGGGAGGCAAGTAAATAGTGACACAAAAACATGTTTTAAAAGAAAACATGTTAATATTTTATTTGTTTTATTTATGGAGTCTCTGCCTTAAAATAAATATTAACATGTTAAAAGAAAAAAAACTTCCGAAATATACTGCATTTAGTAAAATAAATAAAAGATTTATTTACAAATGTTTTGTAAATAGAGACCACGTGTATTGCGAGGTCAACCGGTGACTTCCAAAATATGTCCCGCGTCTTGTGTTAATGATCTGGGGTCCCTATTGTTCTCTTGCTCCCATAAATGTTTTAATTGTGAAAACCATTTAATATTCAGGTTGTTTAATTTTCTGAATAATTTAAGCTTCGTTTTATTGGAGTTAATTCTAATATAAAACATTTTGAAGCTTGTCTTGCTCCATAAAAATTTCAATCCATCCTTAAAAATATATATCTTTGAACTTTTTTGAACATTAATGTCTCCACTTATTTTTCTTGTCATAATGGAAAAAGAAAGTTTCTGGACTTTGTTTGGTTTTGTGTTTATAATTATTGAAAAATTCAATTAAACATTGTCTGTATCGTATTGATAAAGAAATATTGTGCTGATGAAGATTTTCAGATAATTGTCAATCTTCTACCCTGCTATGGATGTGATAATAAAATTGAAATTTTAGAATCATATGTACGCAAGGACAAATATTGTTGCCATTGAATTTTTCAGAGCATGATCATTACTAAATATTAAATATATCCTAAATTTTGTATTCTACTGAATTATAATATATATATATATATATATATATATATATATATATATATATATATATATATATATATATATATATATATATATACATATATATATATATATATATATATATATATATATATATATATATATATATATATATATATACATATATATATATATTTAAGCAAAAATTGTTAAAAATAACAGAATTCTTCTGCTTAAGTATACCGTTTTTTTTTTTCAATTTTTCTAGTGATCTTTTTGTATTAAAATAAAAATAATTATATATATATTCCAATATATTCAAAACCATTTTTTGCTGTTATAACAATATTTCTCTTTTTCACAGTATAATTTACTGATAACTTTAACTAAATTATAATATTGTGTCAGTTGAGCCCTGTATTTTAGATAAAAATGGATGTGTGTATGTATGTAAGTCTAGATTTTATATAGATGCTAAAACGCATCTGAACCAGTCTTATATGAAGTATGTGGCAACCAATTAAAATGTGTGTCTTTATAAAAGACTGCGCCAGGAAGCACAACTGCAGATCAATTTGACTGTAGATCAAATATAACAACTGAGAACATTTCTAAGACTATTAATAGCATTTCCAATTGTTGGTGTTTTTTTTTAATGTTATCATTATATTATCATTATATTGTCAGATAAGAGTTTTATTAGTTACATTATCGAATGCCACGAACAGAAAACATGTATTTTTAAGTTGTGTCCATTCAATCTGTGCATGTATCAATGAAAATGCTATTTCAAACTTAAACGTGACGGATGAATAGCCTCACCGACAGACGGGCAGAGCCTTGTATAGAGATGCATCTAAAATGATATTTCAAATTTAATCTGACAGACCGATAAAAATGCTATTAAAAACTTATACTTGACAAACCAACAGACAGACAGAGCTTCTTATATAAGATGCATCATATAGAGTGACAAAGGTCATTAATAAAACGTTAAAAAATGTTAACTTTTAACGTCATATACTACTCGAAACTGCATTCGCCGGAAGTGATGTTCTTGTATTCCCGAGCAAACAGCCTGACAAGGCATGAAATTATGACCCTTTGTTTAAATCTATTTTTAAATATGCTTAAAAGTTCACATCATCATCATCATCATCATCATCATCATCATCATCATCATCATCATCATCATCATCATCGATTTAACGTCCGTTTTATATGCTGGCATATGTTGGCCAGCTCTTAGAAATTGACTTCTCAACTAACCCACCTCTGGCTAGATCTTTATTTACCTCTCTTTCTCTCAAGTCCATCTTTATCACTTCCTTCTATTTTATTCCTTGGCCTTCCCCTGTGACCTGAATCTATTGCGTCAACTGTTCTACTCTCGCAATCATACTAGCACCTGCTCCACCCGAGAAAATAGCGTAACCCTAGAAATTCCTAGAACTGTTACAGTTGTCCAGCACGAAGGCAGACCCCACGATTTTAATATAAAACAGGGAGTGGAAAAGTACAAAAACAAACTTTAAGCATGAAATTAGCAAATTATATAACCTTGTTGTGTAATTGTGTAAAAAATATAATGATAGTTTAAAATTCAAACCAAGAAATTCCTGTAAGTGTATCCACTCCTCTATCTTTGCATGTTTGATGCGTTTTTTTTTGTTTGTTTTCATTACGCGATTTATTTATTTGAACGAAATAGAAGAAAAACTCACGCACGTGACGCCATGTAGAATAAACCATTTTAAATCGTCTAATTAATAAGGTTAAATATTTGTGAATAATTACGAAATTTTAAAAGTTAACAGGTGTTCTGCGAAAGAAAGTATGTTTCTGATTAATATCATTATGAATATGATTATTATGAATGTGATCATTATGAATGTGATCATAATGAATATGATCATAATGAATGTGATCATTATGAATGTGATCATTATGAATATGATCATTATGAATATGATCATTATGAATGTGATCATTATGAATATGATCATTATGAATGTGATCATTATGAATATGATCATTATGAATATGATCATTATGAATGGGATCATTATGAATATGATCATTATGAATATGATCATTAAGAATGTGATCATTATGAATATGATTATTATGAATATGATTATTATGAATATGATCATTATGAATGTGATCATTATGAATGTGATCATTATGAATATGATCATTATGAATGTGATCATTATGAATATGATCATTATGAATGTGATCATTATGAATATGATTATTATGAATATGATCATTATGAATGTGATCATTATGAATGTGATCATTATGAATGCGATTATGATGTCAACGAAAAAGATCCGTGGGGATCAAAAAATTCCTCCACGTTATGCTACATTTAGAACCGAATACTTTATCTGATCGACAGTTCTAGACTGTAGGTTCATTCATGAACTATGTTGTTTTAACTGTGTACGGTTTCATAAAACAAAGAACATGTTGAAAAACGAGACAATATTTGTCGAAGAAAATCAACTTGCATTAGAAAATAATGAACGATTTGTCAAACTTTTTTCATCAATTTGTTACATTTGGTCGGTCACCGTTGAAATACTTACATCAATTGCTGCTATATCAAGCATATGGTAGCAAGGAAAAAGAACATCATCATCATCATCATCATCATCATCATCATCATCATCATCATCATCATCATCATCATCATCGGTTTAACGTCCGTTTTACATGTTGGCATGCGTTGGACGGCTTTAAGAAAATGACTTTCAAAGTAACCTAAAGCCAGGTCTTTATTTATCCCTCTTTCCCTCAGGTCCATTTTTATCACTTCCTCCCATATTTTCTTTGACCTTCCTCGTGAACTGAACCTGCTACCTCAACTGTTCTACATCTACCAATCCAAGAACTTTCATCCATTCTTTTAATGTGGCCATACAATCGGAGTCCCCTGTTCTGCACACATCTCTCTATACTGTCCAGATTTAATCTTCGTTTGAGATGATCGGATCTAAGCCTGTCTAACACTCACATTACACATCCATCATATCATTCTCATATCGTTTCTCTCCATGCAACGCATGTCCTCAGGTTTTACTTCCACACGTCATCACACTGTGTAAACATACCTGATAGATTCTGCCCTTGGTCGACAGTGGTAACTCTCTGTTGGTTAGTAATGACAGAAGTTCCCTGAACTTACTCAATCAACTCCTAACTCTTACAATCACACTAGCACCTGCTCCATCCTGTACTCCAATGGCATCACTAAGGTAACAAAACTTCTGAACAACCTCAATAGTTTTGCCATCCAAATATATTTTCTTCACATCTGAGTTCTCATCCATTTCTATTGTCTTACACTTCTTGCGCACAAACTCAACCTACTAGTAATTCCACTGCACTTCTTGTGTACCCAATGCTTACACGTATCACAGAAAACTGAGTTGTACCCAACTCCCTTTCTACAAGCTGAACAGGAGAATTTCCCTCTTTCTGGGGCTTTTCAACCTTACAAACCACTGATCATCACTTTGGTCTTGGTAACATTCACTCTCAAATCTTTACTTTCTATAGCAATCTTTCCAAGTATTTCACAGACAGGTCCTCAGCATCTCTTCCGGATAACCTATACAAAACTCCTTTAACAATGCTTCTAAAATACCGACTATCAGGTCTTTTTTTCCCCAACATTAGAGGTCGGCGTTCTAACTTTTTTGAGCTTGAAATCCACTTACAGGAGACCAAATGGGACATATTCTTTCTGTGTGAAACTGGCATTAGCCCGTCAGTTTCTAACAAATTCTTGTTTAGCCGTCCTCTTAAATAATCAAATTCTTCCCAGTTTTAACCCTCGTTACTAATCCCCACAGTGTTGTCTCACCATCCACCTGACAAACTCATTAACCTTATCCCCAAGTGGCCTTTGGACCTTAATAAATGGTGACTCATTTGTACATAATAAAAAAAATATTAGGGGTTAAATCTGCTCATTGGTCTAGGTCATTTAGAATTCGTCAGTGCAAACGGCTTAGAGAGCAGTTAAGTGGTCTGTCTCGATCAGCCTTGGAATTCTCTTATTCTGATAATAAATCAAAATATGAGATTATAGTGTAACAACTGTTTTCAAACGTCCATTGTTAAGAGTGCATGGCCTTACTTTACCTTCTTCATTTAATTAATCTTCTCAATTCCACTACAAAAATTTTAAAACCAGTTTTTATTTGTATATCCTTCTTGCCTTGCCTGTTGAGATTGAAAGCATTATGACTGAGTTTGAATGCATGCAAGAAAAGAATACACATTTTTTAAAATTTTCATTATTAAGAACTTATATGCTCCAAAACTGATTCTAAAAGAACTTATTGGAAATTAATTAAAAAGTACACATCAATTAAGAATAAAATGCTGCATAAAACACTGTAAAAAATAGCAACTTAAATCAACTTTTTAAAAATGAGTTTAAAATCGACCGTTTAGAAAATATCTTTTGTAGACTGAGGACAGTAGAATCTGGTCTTAAGAGATAGGTGTCATGAGCGGTAGTTCACGTCTGCTGGCGGGAATGGAGTTGAAATAGACTTATGTCTGTTGACGAGTGGCCCCATTTATTTATCCAAAGTGGATCATGGCTAGGCATGTTTTAGGGCATTTGATTTTAGTGGCAATGTTCATAATTGGGTCTTTAATCAACATTTTTTTCGTTTCTTTTTCTGTTAGCAAACGGGAGCGATGCTCAGAGTCATGTATGCAGAGCTTTTTTATCCGTCTTTTGGTTTTGCTCTCATCCCGTTCACATCGGATCGATAAGGATTTTTGAATCAGAGAGAGATCTGATTTAGAATAGAGTATTTGGAGGGTATATTTTTCTGTTAATATTGCATAGAGAGAAAAAATGACCATCTCCCCACCTTAAAAAATGTACAGGGTAATATTTAGAGGTTGGTGAAGAGACAGAGACACTGAAATGATGAAGGGAATCATAAAACATGCTTGGCGATAACAAAATAATATTTATTTATGTGAAAGATAAGTATGAACGTTGCCACCAAAATCAAATGCTCTAAATTCATGAACATCTTCAATTGTCTTTCATACACGTGTATATTTTCTCTTTAACACAAATAAACATTATTTTGTTATCGTTTTATTATTCCATTCATCATTTCAATTTCTTTCAGACGATTATTTCCTTTTGAGTGTCTCTCTCTCTCTCTCTCTCTCTCTCTCTCTCTCTCTCTCTCTCTCCACCAACCTCTAAATATTACCCTCTGTATTTTAGGTTTGTGCTTTGTTGTGAAATGAGAAAAAAATTATCTGTGTGGATAGAGAATGGTGCTGAATGAATATCTCTCCCTGGAACAAGTATATTTTCACATCTTAGCGGGTTTTAGGAACCTGTGAAAACTAGATGAAACCAAGATGAGTTGTGAATTAAGGAGTAATGACGACGAGTGTTCTTTGAAAGGTTATGACACGGTTCAATAGGTGCAACTAGAAACGTCATAGCTGGCAAAATTCCGACTGATTAATTTTGATTTCTATAGCTTTTGTATAGCCTTCAGATCGGCTCATGAAAATACAATTATTTGCATATTTTAGCAGGATTCTTGTGATTGGTCGGAAATACAACCATTTTATCTTCATTATTCTTACTGGATATTCTGCATCGATCCATACGTGCAAAAAAACAACAAGAAGATTTTACACACTTTTTATTTGGACATCTTAAGGTGAACATCTGGTTCTCTGTACGTCGCGCAATATAATGATGCATTTGGGTTTGTTGTATCAAGTTAATACAATATCGGAACCAATAATTAAAAAGGAAAGAGCAAATGCCCAAAGAACTAGAAGTCTTCATTACAACAGAGATTTGATGCCTGTAATAAAAATTATGTTACAAGGCAGAATTTATTATCAATACAAAATTGGCAAGGGAAAAATTTTTTTTCTTTTTAAAATTTAATTCATTATTAAATTGTTATTAAAATTATTTCAATGACAGTTAAAAAATCTGAATAAAATAAACGAATAAAATCTATCTTAATTGATTTTGTACAAATAATTGTACAACAAGCAAAAATATATCGCTGAAAATGTTATGATGTTTTATTTTTTAGAGGGTACCAAAGTGTAAATTTTAAACAAATAAACGGTTGAATTTAATCCAATTTAGAAAAGCATAAATATATATTTAAAATATTTGTTATTGATTAACATTTTCATGAAAATTATCCCATTTCTAAAAATTAAAATATTAATATAAAATAATCATTTATTTTTTTACCACGGACCAAAAAATGCAAGAGAAGTTTCTGTATTTTGTTTTTGTGGATATGGAGAAATCTTTTGACAGAGTGTTAAGAAATGTTGTCTGGTGAGCATTGCGTAAACTAGAGGCAAACGAGTGATTAGTGAAGGTTGTTCAAGCCATGTACAGAAATGCTGAAAGTCAGGTTAGAATAAACAGCACATTTAATGAAAACCTTTATGTTAAAGTAGGAGTACATCAGGGTCTGTACTGAGTCCGTTGCTTTTCATTTGTGTCTTAAAAGCACTGTCCAAGGGGTTCTGTACGGGTTGTCTGGAAGAGATGCTGTATGTTGATGTTTAGTACTTGCTTGTGAAATGATGGAAGCTTTACTTGTTAAGTTAAAAACATGGAGGAATGCTATGGGAAGTAAAGGCCTGAGAGTGAATGTCACCAAGACAGAAGTGTTGATCAGTGATCGTAGTGTTGGAACTCCCCTGGAAAGAAAAAAGTTCCCATGCTCAGTTTGTGGTAAGGGAGTCGGGTGCAATCAATTTTCCGTGGTACATGCAGGCATTGGGTACACAAGAAGTGCAGTTGAATTACTGGTAGGTTGAGAAATGATAACCAATTTCTGTGCAAGAAATGTAAGATAACAGAGACGAATGCGAACTCAGATATGGAGAAAATATATGTAAATGGCAAAGTTATTGAGGTTGTTCAGAAATTTCGTTACCTTGGTGATATCATTGGAGCACAGGTTGGAGCAGGTGCTAGTGTGATAGCAAGAATTAGGAGTGGATGGAGTAAGTTCAGGGAACTTTTACCATTACTAATCAGCAGAGCGTTAGCACTGCCAACCAATGGAAGAGTGCATAAGGCATGTGTACGCAGTGTGATTATGTATGGGAGTGAAACCTGGCCAGTGAGGGTTAAGCAGAAATGATATGAGAATGATACAATGGATGTGTAACGCAAGTCTAAAAGACAGGCTCAGCTCTGATGAACTCATATGAGATGCATGAGACCAGGAGGCTTTTATGGTATGACCATGGATGAGATGTAGAACAATTGAGGTAGCAGGATCAGCCCACATGGGAAGGCCAAAGAAAGACATGGGAGGAAGTGATAAGGATGGGCTTCAGAGAAAGAGGGATAAATAAAGACCTGGTCAGAGATAGGTTAGCCTGGAACAAATGCCAGCATGTAAAATGGACGTTAAATCGAATACGACGACGACGATGATGATGATGATGATGATGATGATGATGATGGATGTGTAGACACATGTAGCAAATAAATTCATGAGGTGAACATCACGTGCATTCTCATAATTCCAGTTAATCATGGCCGACAAAACCATTAAAAGTCCATGAACCGGGAACATAGGAGGCAGATCTCCAGCGATCTAACACCTACATCTGCCGTTTGTGTAATAAATATGCAGATTTCTTGCCGGCTTCAAGAGCCATTGTCGATACCATGGCCGTTGATGTCTGCCAGGAATGGTCATACTCATTTAGCAAGTCTACAGCCATCACATTATTTTGAAAATAGTTTTGTATTTGCATTACATCAATAATCTTGAGATCCCGAGTTTAACTCTCCCTCCCCAAATGATATAAAAAATTGAAAGCATGACATAATACTTAGCCAGAGGCTTGATACACCTATCCAAACCACTTTAAAATAAAATAAAGAAGGAAAATATGAATTAAAAACAAAAAATCAACCATGATACTTATAGAGCTCTCTGAATGGTTTTATGATCACTTTATGCGATCAGTTCTTTCAGATATCATGGACTACTTGCCCATCAGGATTTGAATTAAGATACAAAGATAATCTTTAAATCTTGGCAGCTAAAGAATTTCAAAACTACTCGTTTTGATCTCATTCAGTGAACAACATATATATAATGATATAAATTTTTCTGTAAGAATTTACATATATAAAGAAAGACTAGGGAAGATCATGTTACTTAGTCTGTATTATCGCCAAGCTGATTGAAGTCTATAAATAGACACATGCTTATTATTCCACAAATGCTAATCTATTAAAAATTACTCAAGGTAATATCACGAGAGAATATGAATTATAACTTTCAAAGAGATATTGCAGCACAAAAACTGGACAATTTTTATTTGGTATAAATTATCGTCATCAGTAAATGTAAATAAATATCTTTCGCATTTTATAATGCAGGTAGTAAGTAAATGCTTTTTCATTAAACTCTTTTAAATCAAGACTCAATAAAATATGGGAGAAGTACAAATTCTCAACAGAACTGTAAAAGAAACAATCAAAAGAAATTAACAGTGATCGCTCATTGGTAAAAAGAGCTGGTGTTCCCTAAAATCTGAGTAACAACACGTCTCCCCAGATATACAGTGATCTCCACTTCTCTTTATCAGCATTGCATCTCACTTGATGTCTCACACTAGTTGTTCTCTCTGGAATCTGAGTGACAATAAGCCTCCTCAGTATTCCAGTACTCTCCGTACACTTCCAGTCGAGGTCTGGATAGTGCTATCTCTCCTTGATCTTTCCTTTCTCTCAGACTTACCATGACGATTTTCTGTGGCAACAAGCAATATTTTCTTTAAAGGAGGATGGCAGATCATAAGAATTTTTTTATTTACAAAATGCTATTTTATTTCAATTATTGTGGTTGGTCAGCTTCATCATCTTTTGTAGTGGCATTCCATCATTAAACTATTTTCCTTCGTGGTCCATTTTTTTCTCGGTTGTTGGTTTACTGCATTGATCATTTCTTCTTACCTGTATTTGGTACATGTTATTCTCATACCTGAAATTAATGAAGTTACTGACCTGTTTTTGATCCATGATATTCTTGTTCCTAAAATTAGAGAGGTCAACATTCACAATATATCGATCGTGTCTCCCTTGTTGTAAACAGAGGGAGAATTTGTCGATCATGACACTCAGATCTTTCTTCTTAATGTTTTCGTGTATGTAGCAACACCAGGGCCGGATTTATTTTAATTTTGATCCTGTCACAGGGATAGTGTTTATCCCTCAATTCCGTTAGATACAAGGTGCAATATCATACTTATACAAAGAAAGAGGGGCAGTTACAACAAAAACGAGACACAGCTACACAGTGATAGTCACACATAGAGTACACTACATTAAAAAAATCCACACATTTTCTTCATAGAAAAACGTTTTTGGTCCCACCCTAAAAATTTAAAGAAAGGTTTCCCTCCAATATATACAACATAAGTTTATGGTGTGAGTCATTAATTTGATGAAAGAATAGTGAAAAGAAAAACCATGGGAATCGCTGCAAGTTACATAATTTAAAGAAATAACAAAAAACAGTAAAAACAAAACAAATGTGCATTGCTTACAAGGTTAATATCCGAAAGAAATGATTCAATCGGCTTGTTACTTCAAAAAGTCGTGACTGCTTCTTACAAATTTGCAGTTTTGTATAGTAGTACGTATTAAAGAGGAGTGGAAATTCGTGTTTAATTTTCTTTTTTCCTTCTTTAAAATAATTTAAATCTTTTAAGTGCAGAAATTGCCGTTTTTGGCTGCAAATTATCTGATTTGCAGAAAGCTGATCTACCTATTTCAGGAATAAATGGACTTACCTAAACACAATAAATACAGTAACATCTAAGCGTCAAGGGCAGTGAAGTGTGGCAATTATGGCCCCAAGCATATGATGTGTACTCCTGTAACATACTTCTGTTAATACAGTTTTATTAATTATGTTTGTCTTCATTATTATTGGCCTGCAAGGCCACAATAGTAAGAAAGACAAAACAAAAAACAGCAAAAACAGATGTGCATTACTTACAAGATTAATTAAGGAGTAGATGGGCTCTGCCTATCACCCAGCCTTCGCACTTCTTCTTTGTCTATTAACCAGGCGCAGAGGTACTAGCACAGGGACACCTCAAAGAGATCTAGTGCTTGGCCTTGTTTCCTGACTAGAACAATGAATGCCATCTCTCTTTCTCTCTATCAGGGCAACTTGGGGAACATCTTTGTCACTAAGTCTCATATGACTAGTCTGGGTCGCTCTTGTTCTGACAGGTTGAGGGTACAGTTTAGACAGCTTGTCTGGCTGCTGTTTCCAACTGGTAGTACAAGAGCCCTAACTCTTAGGTAGCACTAACGCTGGTAACTCCATGTATAGTTTCTCCATAGCGCACTCCCTCTCACAGACTGTCACATTCCTGACCCGCCTCCCTGATCGTGTGGACCAGCAAGTCTCACTTCTCGACCTGTTCTTGACCTCACTGCCCGAGGCTTGTGCGACGAATGCCTATACCCCGCTTGGGAATGCTGATCACCTTGTGGTGATGATTGGTATCACCCTAAAATCTCGTTCCAAAGCTGATGAGCTGTTGCTCAAAATGACGAGATACAACAAGCGGGCTGATTGAGAATCCATCAGAGATCATATCAGAGATGCTTCATGGAGTGAAATTTTCTCTCTCCTTGCTGAGCAGTGTGCAAATGAGGTAACCGAATGGGTCGAAGCAGGCATTGAAGCACATGTCCCCATGTGAAAATTCTACAACAATCCCCACTTTTCACAATGATTCACCTCGAAATGTGCAGCTGGCATTCCAAAAATTCAACCACAATAAGTCAACTACAAATAGACAGAAACTTATAGTGTCAATAAATCATTGTAAGACTGTAATAGATGAAGCAAAGAGAAGAGAAGATAACCAGAAAACGCATTGAGTCACAGAAATAAGGTACTCGCGATTTCTGTAAAATCTTCAATAGTGTGGTGAATAATGGGCAATCAACAATTCCCCCGCTATCCAACCACAATGATGTCGTTTACACGACAGCTGATAAGGCTGAATTACTTGCCCAACGTTTAGCCTTAAACTCCATTTTGGACTCAGCAAACCACGCTCTTCTAAATTTCCCATTGTGGACTGAAGCCACACTTGATGACCTGACAATGACCCCATCTCATGTCTGGGACATCATAAAAAAACTTGACACCTCCAAAGCATGTGGGTCCGATCTTATACCAGTAATAGTAATAAAGAAATGCTTTGCTGAACTGGCCCCTGTCCTCTCCAAACTCTACAACAAATGCCTTGCCGAATCTTGCTTCCCTGATAGCTGACAAATTGCCTCTGTGTTACCAGTCTTCAAGAATTCTGGAGATAGAACTGATCCTCAGAATTATCGCCCCATCAGTCTAATCCCGCTCTTTGCTAAAATCTATGTATCTTTAATCAAACTAGTAATAGTCAGTCACCTTGCTAAAATTCTTTCTGACCATCAGTATGGAATTAGACAAACACGGTTTACTGTGGATATCCTAACGGTCATCTCTGAACGCATATATCATACACTGAACAAGGCAGGTGAAGCTAGGGCGGTAGCGCTTGATATATCCAAAACCTTTGACAAGATCTGGCATAGATCTGGCATAAAGGTTTTCTCATAAAAATTAATTCATATGGTATTACTGGACGAATATTTAATATAATTAGATCCTTCCTATCCAAAAGAAAGATTCAGGTTGTTCTCAATGGCCGTTCATCCAAACAACATGACATAAATGAACCTTTATTGTTCCTGATTTTCATGAATGATCTCTCTGATGACATTGCGTCTGAGATGGATATATTTGCTGACAACACCACGCTCTACATCCGAGGCAATGGCTGAATCCTTAGAAAGTGACCTCCAGTCTGTAGTGGAATGGGGTCATAAATGGATGGTAAGATTTAATGCTGCTAAAACAAACCTTTTTTTCTTTCAACAACTACAAGAAACCTCTTTAACCACCGATTGCTATGGCAAATAACATCCTACCTGAGAGTCCAACGTTCAAACTGCTTGGCCTAACATTAACAGGTAACATGAATTGGAACAAATATATAGAAGACATTGCCAAGGCTGCTGCAAAGAAGGTGGGCTCCCTTTACCTTGCTAGAAAACTCCTCACACCTGACAGTACCTATATCTCTACAAATCCACCACCCGCCCATGCATGGCGTATTGTTGTCACATCTGGGCTGGTGCACCATCCACTAGTCTCTCCCTCTTAGACAAGGTCCAAAAAAGAGTATCTAATCTAATAGGCCCCTCACTATCCACCAAGATCCAGATCCTGTTCCATTGTCACAATGTTGCGTCCTTGTGCTTGTTTTACAAGTACTTCAGTGGAATGTGCTCCGATGAACTTGCTGCTCTGGTGGCCCCTCGATGTAAATGGATTCGACCAACACGACAATCAGCTAAATCCCATTCATTCACTGTGGAGTTCCCCAGATGCCGGAGAGCCTTCTACTTCAATAGCTTCTTTCCTCGAGCTGCCAGCCTCTGGAACTCCCTCCCTGCTCCCTGTTTCCCCGTCTGTATCGACATGCAGAAATTTAAAACTAATGTGAACAAGCATCTCGCTACACAGCTCCCAATTTAGGATGACCCCCTAAACATTCACTCTAATTCTCAATAGCCCCTTACATCTTCAGTGGAACTAAGTAAAAAAGAAAATTTTTTTTTGAAAGAATGAATTCAATATTATTATTATTAGTACTTAATAGGCGCTCTCATACAGGTCATCATCAGTGGTTACTCACTGATAATAACCGGTGGTGTTCCCTGAAGTCTGGGTAACAACAAGTCTCTCCAGATTTCCAGGCCTTACCAATTCTTTTAATAATTATTGGAAATGATTTGCGTTATTGCAACATCCGTTTTCAATTGATTTCTCACTGGCAACGACCATTGTTCTTCTATGGGATTTGGGTGGCAATAAGCCTCCCAAGGTCTGAGTATTCTTTGCACTCTTTCAGTGGTGGTCTAGTTAGTGTGATCCCTCCTTGGTTTTTCCATCCTCCTTGACCCTTCACAGTTTTTTGTGTGGTATGTCAGGGGGGAGGGTATAACATTTCTTGCAGTTTCAGTTCCTTTGGGTTCATGTGGTGTTCCTTCTATGTTTTTGTTTTACTTCTGTCACAATTTCTATGTGGCTGGTTAGTTTTCCTTCTTTTGCTTATTTTTTGTTTTAGTTCTTTATGTTTTTTATTTAGTCTTTCCTTGTGAGTCAGGTTTTCCCTCTTTCATCGTTTTCTGTTCTCTTTCATCCTATTTACTATTTTAGCTTCTTTTCAAAGTTTGGTGATCTGTGTTTTCAGTCTGATTTCCCATTCAGGCTTTGTCGGTCCATTCTTTTGGCCAATTTTGTTTTAATGTCTAGTTTCATGCTTACTGATTTTGCACCTGCATATATTAAATTGTTTAGGTTTGTGATAGTATCTGTTGAGATGTACGAGAGGAGTCTGTTTACCTTTTCTGTTTCTAATTCTAATTTCTTCAAGTTTTCGTTCCCAAGTGATGGGAATTTTGTTTTGTCCTCGTTCATAAATCGTTTGATGTTTTCAACTTCTCTTGCTTCTTCCTCAGTGAGTTCTGTGATTTCGTAGTGTTCTGTCTCCTCAGTTTCAGTGTTTATGTTTTGCCAGTTTTTTACCTATAGGTTTTCACTAAGAGGTGTTTCTTGATCAGTTACACCATCTATCATTTGTTTGATTTCCATTAGTTCAAGTTCTGAGAACCACCCTCTCTTGAGGATCTGTCTTGCTTGGTCTGCAATTCTTTGTTCAGTTGTCTGGTAGTTAGTAGACATGTCCAATAGATTTTTCATTCGCCTCTGGAAGACTTTTTGTTTGTAGACTTTTTGTTAGTAGCATTACCAGTCTCTTCTCTTTTGTGGTCCATTTCTTTCTATAGCATTTTGGTTTGTTGTTTTGTTCATTCCTGAAGTTCAGAAAGGTTACTTACCTGGTTTTGGACCATGATCTTCTTGTTCCTGAAATTAGAGGAGCCAACATTCGCAGGATACCCATCGGATCCCCTATACTGGTGAAGGACGGAGCACCTGCCGATCATGATACTCAAATCTTTCTTCTGAGTCCTGCGGTTTTTATCATTATTATGTAGCATTAGTCATATTTTGATGTATGTGGCAACACCATGTCCACACTATGGGTTTTCACACAAGTGAACAGTGGTTATCCCATGGAGTTTGAGTGACAACAAGTCTCCCTAGATTTCCAGCACTCTCCACCTGCTTTTGACAACCATTGCAAATTATTTTGCGTTATTGCAACAGCCGTTTACCATTGATTTCTCGCTAGAACACACCATTGGTCTTTTCTGAGATTTGAGTGGTAAAATGCTTCCCCAAAGTCCTAGTACTCTCTGCACCCTTCCAAATGGTTAGTGTTTTCCCTCCTCAGTTTTTCGATCCTCCTTGACCCTTCACGACTATTTTGTGTGGTACCTGCCAAAGCTGGTGCCACCACATGTGTGTGTGTGTGTGTATTATTTTGATGGAAGGGGCGTAAGTTTATGGGATTTCTGGCAGTTTTAGTTCCTTCAGGTTCGTGTGATGTGCTTTCAATGTTTTTTTTGTTTTATTTCTATTTTAACTTACCTGTGGCTGTTTAACATTCTTTGGTTACGTGGGTTTATTCCTGCATTTATTATTATTATTATTATGTACTCACTAGGAGTTTTCACAGGTCATCGTCAGTGATTGTTCACTGATAATAACCGGTGGTGTTACCTGGAGTCCGAGTAACAAGTCTCCCCAGATTTCCAGTACTCTCCACCTCTTTCGATAATCATTGTAAATGACTTTGCGTTATTGCAACAGCCGTGTGCCATTGATTGATTTTCTTTGTGATTTGAGTAGCGAAATGTTACCCAAAGTCACTTCCAGTGAAGATCTGGTGAATGTTCTCCCTCTTCGGTTTTTCCATCTTCCTTGACCCTTCAGGATTATTTTGTGTGGTATCAGCCGAGACTAATGCCTTTTTTTTGGGGGGGGGGGGAGCAGTTTATAAGAATTTTTGCAGTTTCGGTTCACTGGTGTTCTGTCCATGTTTTTGTTTTATTTCTGTTGCAACTTCCATGTGGCTGGTTAGTGTTCGTAGTTTATGTGGGTTGGTTTCCGCATTCGAGGATTTTCCTTAAGATTTCAGCTGTTTTCATTATTGCCGTCCGTTGTATAGTTTCAGTCTTCCCTTTTGATTCCAATTTCTTCTAGTCTTTTATCCATGTTTTTCGGGACTGTTCTTAGTGCTCCTACGATTATTGCCATTGTATTGACTTTCTTCATGTTCCATATTCCTTTCAGTTCTCTGGCAAGTTCCATGTATTTGCTTCTTTTTCTGTCTCTTTGATCTTTACCCTTTGGTCTGCTGGGATGGCAAAATTTACATTTGGCAGTTTATTTCCTTCTTGCTAACTATTATGACGTCTGGTCTCCTTGCTTGGGTGAGTTTATCTGTTTGTACCTCCATGTCCCAGAGGATTTTGTAGTGTTCATTTTCCAGTACTGTCTCTGGTTTGTGTCTGTACCATTTGTCTGCATGTTCAAAATGCAGTCATTTGCATAGTTCTCAGTGTACTGCTTTCCCACGCATTTGTTTATGTTCGTGTATTCTTTTTGGGATAGTTTGCTGCATTCACTTATGTGATTTACCGTTTCGTCTCTTTCTCCACGGAGTTTACATTTACTGTTTTACTGGATTTTTTTATGTAGTTAGTTCAAATCGAATTTTTCTGTGCAGCTATCAGTAGCGATTCCGTTTCTCTCTTGAAGTGTCCTTTTCTTAGCCATATCCAGGTGTGTTCATGGTTCTCTTCTCTTGTCATTCTTATGAATTGTCCATGTAGCTGTTTCTCTTCCCACTTTTCTTTTCTTGTCTTTTTGTTTCTGGTTTTGCTGCTTCATGTATTGTTCCTTTTGATGGTGTCTCTTACTGCGGTGATCAGTCTTTCTGTATTCTGAGTTATATATTTTTCCAAATCTTTTTTTGTGTCTTCAACACAGTCTTCTTTACCCCCCCCCTCGTTCCTTTTCATGTAAAGTCGGTCAGTATCATCTTTCAGATGTAGTGCATTGTGCATGGTCATTAGTTTCCTCGTCTTCTGGTCAAGATGCCTAAGTTCTTCCTTGGTCCAGCCTATGAATGGTCCAGAGTATCTTATTAGTGATACTGCCCAGGTGTTTATTCCTTTTATTAGATTTCTACTATATAATTTCGTTTCTCAGAGTTTTCTTGTTCTTCTTTAGTATTCTTTTCCAATCTTCTCTTTTATTTCTGTAGCTATGATGGTTTCTGCTTCCAGAACTCCCAAATATTTATAGGTATCATGTTTGTCAAGCATCCCCATCTCGTTTTGATTGATTAGTTTCATACCCTCCACTATATCCAGTTTTCCTCTTTTCATCTCTAGCAGTGCACACTATTCCATTTTCGAATTCCATTTGAATGTTTTGACTGAAGATTCTGGTCGTGTTTATCAGCTGTTCCAGTTCCTTTTTGCTATTTGCAAATAGCTTCAGGTCGTCCATATACATTAGGTGGTTTATTCTTTGTTCTGTGTCTCTAAACTTGTATCCGGTATCACATTTCCTGAGTATGTAATTGAGTAGCATCATGGCTAGTGGTGATAGAGAGTTGTTGTTGTTATTATTATTATTATTATTATTATTATTATTATTATTATTGTTGTTGTTGTTGTTGTTGTTGTTGTTGTTGTTGTTGTTGTTGTTGTTGTGCTGGTGGTGACCTTGAAGGGGCAATAATAATTAAGACAACATGGTGGTATATTTACTCGAGTGTATTTACAGAAGTACAGAATAATATGTTATAGAAAGTCTGTGTCTGATACAGTGGCTATGACTGCCACAACACTTAGTCGTAACTCTATTCATAGTGTCTGGAAGAGTCCATCTATTGCCGAAATAGGGTAGATAAGAATCACACCATAACAATTGTTGTTGTTATTATTATTATTATTATTATTATTATTATTATTATTATTATTATTATTATTATTATTATTATATCTGAGCAGAAGAGAAATGATAAAATGCATTTCGTAGACACGGAAATAAAGTGCGTTTTATCTAATTTGGTTTAAAATAGAAGTTCCCACACTTTTTCGCTTTGCAAGCTACTTTCAAAATATCTATATACATTAAAAAGTGCTAAACATATATGTAGTCATATATACTGATATATAACTTCCTCTGATGACTTGCACTGAATAGATTCAGCCTAGATTGCATAGTCTACCCAGAAGCTGCTGGTATTTATTTTAATAAAAATTAAACAAACATAATATTTTTTAAATATTTATTTAATTTATCTTAAATACAAATCTCCATAAACTTATGATTAAATAAAAATTACGTATTTTTATTAAAAGTTTTAATTTGATCACATCTACTGTTGTATAGCCCCTCAATGGGAGAAATGTGTGTTGGCTGGAGTTAATGTTGTAGTCTTGTCTGGGATGGTAGCTGAAACAATGCTCACATATGAAAGAATGGAGACGCAGATAGTTTAACGTAATCTGATATTATTTATCTAATTGGATCCATTTCCCTAACTAAGAGTTGCTCCTGTCTATCTTTTAAAATGTATAAATGCCTACATGACATCTAGCCTCTCTAAGGTCTCAATCACAACTAATTATATTATCTCTTTCAAATATTTATCTATCTAATCACCTGACTAGGTCGATTAATCCGCTATTTTGTCTCATATATTGAGCTACACTAAACCTGGGCTCAGGCTCTGCCACAAACACAATCCCTAAATTTTTACACTAACAAACATATTCTGCTAACTTAATATGTTATAATTAATTAATTTATTTGTGATCTTGTGGTCCCCAAAATGGCATTAGTTCAAAATATTTAAAATAGTAATATGTTTCAGATCTTGAGTTGCTACAAAATCTTCTTTGGCTGTTCAAAATCATTCAGAAGGCAAAAACGATGAGGAAATGACTTCAAGTTACCGATAAATTGATTTCTTTCAGTAAAATGTAGGGCGTAGATGTTATTTAAGGGTTAACAACCATCACTTGAATTGAATTTTTGTTCATAGTTCAAGGGTAGAACAAGTAACTTTGAAACGGAAATTATAATAATCTACCTCAGTACAAGCATAGCTGAAGATTATTTTTTTAAGTACAAATCAATTTAGTCAATATCTCAAGTATAAAGTAACATGCATTTTTTATATTCAATTTCTCCTGTTTTAAACAAGAAGATTTGGTACAAAATGAGTGAATTTGAAGATTAGAACTATACGTTTTTATGCACAAATTAAAAACAAGTTAAATTTCAAATTTAAATAATGTTAAACTTCAAATTATAAAAGCTCAAATTCAAATTAAAAAAGAGTCAAATTCAAAGTCAAAAAGCTGATTTTCAAATTAGAAAATTATATGCCAAAGTTAAAATTACTTCTCTCTAAACAACTTAGTAGTCGTTTGAGTGACCAATGAGCTGTTTGGTTTATCAAACTGGGACGAATCAAGGCTCAAACAGCTTAACTCAGATGAAGACCGTCTGAGACTCAAACCATTGTCTCAAAATCACCAGTTGTCGCAAACCAGACAGAGACTGACTGAGACACAAAACTCGAACCACTTTGTAACAGAATATGTAGCTGTTGCACATCAAACGGGAACATACTGCAATACACTTGTTACAATACTTTATCCCACTGAATTTCATAGTTTTAAAAAATCCTTTCAAATTTGTAGTGAGTTTGTTCGTAATTGCCTTGCTTAGCATTGGAATTGTGGATAGGCTGTTATTGATGTGTTATTGCTGTTAAAATGAATAAAATAATTAAAATAAAATCCTTTATATACTTATTTATGTATAATCCCTAGCAAAATTGAGAGAAAAAATGTACTTCGCCAGTGTTCATCCTAGATATTTTACTAAATTATCCATATAAAAACATAGAATAACGTCAGTAATTTAAATTTTCTTACATAAATTATTATTAGAAATTCTAATGACATAAAGAAAACTACCTACCACTGAGAATGGAGACTGAAAAGTTGTGGCTAATGAAATAGCTGTAAAGACATTTGGATAGGGAAAATGTTCAGACTATTGCTAACACAAACAAGCTGTGGTGGAAGCACAGAAAGTCATCACATAGATCTAATGTTGGAATGGTTAAGAAATAATCTCATCTTAACTCTAACGCAATTTTAGAAGAAACTTGTTGCTGAAGAGCAAATAAACATCTTTACTACCATAATTCTCAAAAGAAATGGAAGCACAATAATATTGTCTATCAAAATGGTACAAGCAACAACATGAAGCAAAAGTAAGTGACGTATGTACAATCGATTATAAACTGAGGAAGGCGAACGACTTATTTATATTTAGGAAAAAAACTTGCAATTTGTTGTTCACAAGGAAACTCAAAGAAAGGGACCAAATCCTGTATGAAGGTAGTTTCATCCAGAAGTAATACTCTTCAATGAGAAGGCAATTCAAAAGGAAGAATTTATTGGCACCACTATTATTCACGGTTAGGGTTAGATTTAGAGTTATTATTCGCCATACAGTATGTCTCTAAATACAATTAAAGAATGCTGGAGCATAGCAAAGACTGCCCTGAGATATTGAATGTCTGAAAAATTTGAAACTACAATGACTGCACAGCCAGCTGGAGTAACTCAGACAGTGTTCAGATGAAGAAACAATTGATGAAGTAATGTCTGCAATTACTTGACTACTATGCACAGTGTGCCTCGTGTTCAAATTGGAGATGTTATGATACATTACACTATTCAGTCTGTCCTTGTATATCTATGGTTCAATATTTTATTGCTTATGTTTATTTGTTTTGCAATTTCAGTTTATCGTCATCATTTAACATTTTGAAAAAAGGTAACTGGCAAGACTGATGTGTGTTTTAGGCCTCAGCACAAACAGTAATTATATCTTGATTTGCAATAAAAGAATAACGCTTTCACATAGGTTTTTAATTTCTAGTCTATCTTTGTGGCTAATGGTGACTAGCATACTGAACGAAGCATACAGCATCCATTTTCAGCTTTTGAATGGTAGAAGGTGCTTGCTTTAATTGGTTTCACACACCCAAGCACGAGTCTTGACTGTGCATGAAAATGTGCAATGATATGTAGAAGAATTTCAAAAACTATATGGAGAATATACCCGGTGAACCAAGTGCAACAGAGATAGAAACAATTGCACTTAAAGGGACGGTTAGAATCTTTAAAATATCTTTCGGTTCGAGTTTCTGAAATAGCGGGTGAAACAAAAAGATAGGAAAATTAAAAAAAGATAAGAAAGATGTAGAAACATCTGTCCCAACATGGCAGAACCAGATCTCCCATGTACAACTTGCTAATTTTTAATTATCCATTTTAATTATTCGTTTATTTGTTTGTAAATAAATGCTGCATTTTTTCATATTAAAATGAAATTTAAATTTGAAATTCAACTTTCGTCAATTTTTAATTCAGCTTTGTTAATTTGTATTGGATTTTTTTTTAATTTGAGAGTTACAAGGTGTACGAGTGTTTGTAAAATATCTAAATATATTTGCCAATATTGTCTCTAGTTATTTAATTGCTTCTTATATTTGATAGTTATTAAACATCATAAGTTACTAAACTGTCAGTCAGATTATCTAGCTGGATCTGGATATGATCTTCAAGTGCATCCAACAGTGAGGTCCCAATTTGGAAGCTTTGGGGAGTGTGGGGGCGACCCCTTAATTATCATTACTCCAAGGTCCATCCTGACCCGGAATGGTAATATCTGTCAGAGTTCCATCTATGGGTTGAATAGAATTTGTCCTGTGCACAATACTAAATTGCCTCAGACAATTTGGGCCAGCTGTTTTCCGTTACTCCACCTCATTACCTCAAAATCCATCTTTCACAGCCCTGTCTAAATTTTTGCTTCTGCGTACCCTATTTCCAAACCCCATTAACTACTCAAGTTCTTTTTACCCCAAACATTTGGGTACAACCCACAACTGCATCCTGTGGTTAGGCCCCAATTTAGGAGTTTTAGGGAGTCCAGAATAACTCATGAGTTGTTATTACTCCCAGATCAACTCTGATCTGAATTAGTAGTACCTGTCAGCCTTCCATCTATGGATTAAACAGAATTTAGCAATTACACATCATTTATTTACCAAATATATACTTACAAAACAAATTAACCTACAAAACATTTGGATACAAAATAGAATCTATTAAATATTTATTACCCAAAAAGAGTTGATATGCCATAAAATAAAACAACGAAGCAACTAAATCAATGGATAGCTTTTAAAATAACTATCAATATATATAATGGGGAGCAGTAGTCATCATATTCGGTTTAACGTCCATTTTATATGTTGACATGCGTTGGACGGCTTTAAGAAATTGACTTCCAAACTAACCTATCTCTGCCCAGGTCTTTATTAATCCCTCTTTCTCACAAGTCCATTTTTATCACTTTCTTCCCATGTATTTTTTGGCGTTCCCCTATGAGCTGAACCTGCTACCTTAACTGTTCTACATCTACTAACCCAACGACTCTTATCCATTCTTTCAACATGGCCATACCATCGAAGTCTCTTGTTCTACACACATCTCCCTATACTGTCCAGAGTTCATCTTCCTCTGAGGTCATCAGAACTAAGCCTGTCTTGAAGACTCACATTACACATCAATCGTATCATAGATTGTAGAACAGTTAAGGTAGCAAGTTCAGTTCACGGGGGGGGGGGCAAAAATACATGGGAGCAAGTGATAAAAATGGACTTGTTTAGAAGTCAATTTCTTAAAATGATATGATATGTATGATATGATGTGATATGATATTATATTATATGATATGATATGATATGATATATATATACTTCTTTATATACATTGTTTGTCGTCAGACATTGGATATTTCTTCATTTCAAAATGTATAGATATTGCCATATCTGTCTCAGATATTTCCAAGCGTGTGTTCAAGATATGCACTAGATAAAGTATCTGTAACGACCATTTCTCGGTCAGGTTTGTAGCCGAGTTGATTGAAAGTCGTATGGTTGCAAAGCTCATAAGAACCTTTGAATTATTGGAGTAGATTTTATTAGATGTTTTAGAAATATCTTTTTGAATGTTTTGTGATCATTTTCAATCACAAAATATATTGAATTGATGGTAGTTTTTGCAAGATAAATATTATGCTCAAAGCTTTCACTTTCAATAGAACAGAAGTTGTGTTCTGTTAAAGTTTTCACCCTTGACGATGTGAATGCTGTGGGTAACCAGTTCCCATGATGCATCTGTTCCATTACGACTCCATGTTTACTGGTATCTGTAGTGATTCTTTTGGGGTTGTAAAATTGTACAAAATTATCAGTAATTTCTCCCAATTCACATTGTTGTACTTTCAGCCACATAGTTCTTCGTCAATTTTTAAAATTTTTGCTTGTGAGAAATATTGCCTTATTATAGTCAAATTTTTCATTGGCTCACAATATGTCAAAATTACTTAGTATGACTTTCAATAACTCTGTAAACTCGAAGATGAACATGAAGAAAATGTTTTTGCCTGTCGACACTATGGTAGAAGAATGGAAATGGTCATGTTACCTGGTTTGTGTGGTGGACGTAATGAGCCTGAATCAATCAGTGGAATTGGCCCTGACTTGTTTATCCTCCTCCATAAAAGAGCTTATCTTTGCCTAGCGTATGGTTTGAAAATTAAGCAAATGTTGAAATCATAGGTTACTAGTGAGGATCGAACTCACAACCTAGGGCAAACAGAATGACTGGTTATTGCACTGCAATAAACAAATCTACCTCAGTAAGAAAAAGGTGAATCCACAAATTATCTGTATTCTCATTGGTTAAAAAGAATTAACTGAGATTATTTAACGTCTGAAATCTGCTAAGTTAATACTCAGGTGAAGGCAGCCGTCTCTTTTCTTATGCTTAACATACTAGTTGAGGATCCGTCCTCGACAAGTAGGCCAACAGAACTGGGTGATTTCGGTGGCCTTTTATCTGTCAGGCTGTGGTAAGTAATCCCAGGAGGTCCACCCTCCCAGGCCTTGCCTTCCCTCTTTCTTCTCACCTTCCGGCCTTGTGCCACATCTTCCTGTGGTGGAAATGAAGTAAATACTGAGGTGAAAAAATCTGTCTCCTTTCTTATACCTAGCATAGCAGTCGAAGATTCGTCTTCAACAATCAGTCCAGCAGAGACTGGACTATTGTGACGGTGGCCTTTTTTCTATCAGGCTGTGGTATTTGTTCTGTTCAGCTCCAGAAGGTCTACCCTTCCAGACCTTGCCTTCTTGCTTTAGGAAAGAGTTAGCTAATTGCCTGAGACGCTCTCATTGGGGAATACCGACAGAACTGCTCAGACAATTTTTAAAAAGCCAGAGTGCACCACATTGTATGCTGGCTTGATTCCCCTCACCTTCCGGCTTTGTGTCATATCTTCCTGCGGTAGGAAAGAGGTAAATGCAAAAGTGAAAAATCCTCTAGGGTCTTGTCTTCACACTTTGGGGAGGAGTTAGTTTTTAGATAACTGGCTGAAGCATCCTGACCGGGAATGCTGATGGGGCTGCTCAGGCATGTTTAAAGGGTCAGAGTGCACCACTTTTTGTGTGCTGGTTTATTTTCCCCACCTTCGGGCCTTGTGCCACATCTTCCCATGGTGGGAGGGAGATAAATACTGATGCGAAGAAAGAAGCAGAAAGGAGAGTAGTCAAAGAGAACGTCTCGTGATTGTGAGCCACATTATTTTATTGTGACAACAAATCCATTATCATTTTCATAGTAATCCGGTGAAATTGAGCTTAACGGGTCCTGTTGGAGTCAGAGTGCAAGCAGTGCTCTGATCGAGTTTCAAACCTCTTTTAGTTTGGTACGTTCTCTGTTGCTGCTAGGAAAAGGTTAAGTTCATTTTTCCAAGCAGTTGCCAGATTTTCTTTTGAGAAATTTAAATGCTTCTGGGTGGATCTACGTTCAATTATTATTTTCTTTTTTTCTTCTTCTATTTTATAAAGAAGAGAATTGATGTCTGACACCATTATATGCCGAGTAGAAAACTAGTAATAATTTGAGGAAAAACACAAGACAAACACTTTATTATAACTATGTGTGTTCTTAGGTATAAATCAGCAGCTGCCATGTCATAGGAGTGAATGTTGTTATGATGTGTAGACAACAATTGTTTTTTTAAATGAAACAAGATAAACTTCAACGTTTCAAAAACTTGTTTTGTGTAATGATCGACTCCTTGTTTTGATGTTAATAATTTGTCTTAAAAACTTGTTTATCTATAGATTTTTCAAAACTCTATTGATTTTTGAAAACTTTTCAGGACACATTAAAGAAGTCCACCCCAATATGCAAATAAGTCATTGTGATCAATACTGCTTATCTGAATTAAAAGTAAAGCAATAGAATACTCACTCACTCACTCACTCACTCACTCACTCGCTCTAGACTATCAAAAAGTACTGCTAAGTGGATAAGACTGCAGAATAAAAATAGTTCTCCTCTTGGATTAGATCATTATTAAAAACTAAAATAATCATTATATGCTCACTAAAACATATTTCATTCTATTTTTTATTTTTAACTTTTTTACTCTTCACTGCAGATGGAAATAATCGCAAATTAATTTGATCGGGGAATGGTGGGACTCAAGTCAAAATTGGATAAGGAAGGAAAAATTGAGAAATTTATTAATAAAATTAATGGTTTTAGATTCATTCAAGGCAACAAATCATGAAACAGATAATTTGTTTAATGTTTTTTTTAATGTGAAAAACAGAACTAATATCTTTGACTAAACTTTACAAATACTAAAACCTAAATAGTGATCAAACTGTAAACTCATGCGTTTCTATCAGCTAGATAATGGACATTATTCGTTTTTATACAGAGTAACCATAAGAAATTCCACTCAGTGGAATCGTTAATACAATTCACAATCATTTCTGTAATCTAATGTATTTGGTGCAATTGAACTTCAGTCTAGGCCTGATTTGTTCACCAAGTTTCAGTCATGAATGTTCAACAGTTTTTGTTTCATCACTGTTCAATGATATGTGTGGTTACGTTAAAAAAATGGGTGTGAGTTCTTGCATTAGTAGATGTAGAACAGTTGACAGAGGATGGCCAAGGAAAACATGGGAGGAAGTGATAAGGATGTATTTGAGAGAAATAGTGATAAATAAAAAGCTGGACAAAAATAGGTTAGTTTGGGAGTCAATTTCTAAAAGCCGTTAAACACATACCAGCATGTAAAACGGACATTAAACCGAATGATGATGGTGATGAGATACTTCTTAATAAAGCAAGAAATAAATATGTATAGTCTATGTTACTTGTACCAATATATACAATCCCTGTTCAAAAATCTCATAAAAACCAATCAAATGTTTACTTTATATATATATATATATATATATATATATATAAGTAAAGCAAGATTTCCCCATATTGCGTGGACCCTTATAGACCTGTAAATAATTCTGTTTCGTCTGCACTTCAGTCCGAATATCGATGCATGTTTTCAGAAATTATAGCTCTGTTTTGTTCGAATTGAACGATTTTTAAAATATTTTATCAGGTCAGCCGTTCTCTCTTTGATTCCTAATTCCTAAATAGGAGTGAATACCATCCCAAGTAATAAGATCTCTTCCTTCGACCCAGAACACTGTAACAGAAATATTGTATGAATTTAATTAGGGTCCTATTTATTACTACACCTACTAGCGAGCGAGCGAGCAGCTACTAAAACAACAAATAACAAAATTTCCTTTTCTGATTACAAAATATAGAAAAAAACTTATTTGCGAGGACATTAATTCAATATACAAAGGAAAAGGCATTAAAAAGTGTGTGCACTATTTCTTCAGTTTCATTGATCAAAACACAAGTGAATCAGCCCACACAGGTTCAATGCTATAGCAACGTTTCAACCAAGCAAATAAGTTCTTAAAAGTCAGTTTTCCATGGAAATAAACATATTGAGTTTACCTGTTATTACACTGTTCTTTCATTAATTACTGATTCAAACTTCTCTCTTATTTATAATTCACTTAATTACAATTTATTTATTACTATTATTTTTCGCACTATTTAAAGTTTGCTATTAATAAGCTAACTCTTACTCACTTTACAGTTAATTTCACTCTGGTGATGCATATTACACTATTTTCACACAATATATGTTTTATATTTCATAGCACAGTGGTTTGCAAAGAGCCCTGATACACAAGGGGTCAGGATACAGACCCTACTTGTCGACTGGGTTGTAAACAATTACTCTTTTTTATATTTAAGCTGTAAATTTTCATATATACCTTGTTTCCCCCCTTTTCCTCTTCTCTTCTTTTCCTTTCCTTTTTTATTGGCGACCACACAAAAACATTGGAATAAGTTTCATTCATTCTAAACAAAAATCCGTACATAATTTTTCAAGCAAAGGGACCAGGAGTTTCTTCTCTCTCTCTCTCTCTCTCTCTCTCTCTCTCTCTCTCTCTCTCTTTCTCTCTCTCTCTCTCTCTGCTTCTCTCTGTGTAACGTTATGTGACACTAATAAACCATTTGCAACATCCTTTCGACCACACCAGATGGTTGACAGAAAACGGTGACACGTTGTAGGTGGTTGGCTCTATGGATAATGACATCTTTCTTTTACAGCATTGTAAAGTTACACATAATACAAGCTTCTTCTAACTCGTTCCACAGGTGGTGGTGGGGGGGGGGCGAACAAAGACAGAATTTTTAAAAAATACAACCGATCCCAATCAACTCACCTGCCAAAGAGAAAAACTTCCTGCCACGGTTCAGGACGGTAAATTCAAATCAAACGGAACTTCCATGAACAGAGTTACTTTTTTAAGAACTTCCCACCTGTGGAACACGTTACCACAGGAATGTTGCTCTGCAGACTACAACATGATCGTTTTCAAGTCTAATGTCAATAAATATCTGTTGAGTCGTCCTGTAAATTAATCAAACCTAGTTCTCAATCTTTTCATAGTACTGTTCCATCATCCAACTGAAACCCCCACTAACCCTTATCTTCAAGTGGTTTTGGGCCTTGGTAAGTGGTGAACCATTAGTATAAAAATGTTAATTATATATATATATATATATATATATATATAATTAGTTTATGGAAATGTGGATAAGCAAGTCAACATGCTAGTAGTATTAGGGACACAAACACATCATTAAAGCTGAACCAAGATATTATGGGTTCGACCATATTCGTTTGGAACCCACTGACCGAAATATCTTAGTCCAACTTTAATGATGTGTTTGTGTCCCTATTTATACTAGCATGTTACTTTGCTTATCCACATTTCCATAAACCAATTTTCTATTTTGTCTGAATTTTATTTTATAAGTACTCCTTTATATATATATATATATATATATATATATATATATATATAATAATTATTATTATTATTTAAAAATCAATTAGAAAAACTCTCATTTGTAGAACTTTGTAAATAAATTTTACTCTCAACTTGCAAAGAACACTTTGTAGCTCGATATTTTCTCATATGGTAAAATAGAGCTTAATATATATATATATATATATATATATATATATATATATATATATATATATATATATATATATATATATATATATATATATATATTAAAGACTTAAATTACATTTAGATTATATTCCAAAATAAAAATTCTGTGTATTTTTCCTGATTTACAATCGTTTCAAACGTTTATTTCAAATATTCAATGAAAGGTCATACATAATTCGAGATCATTCAAGCTGAAATATTACGCTTATCATCAGAACAGTTCTTGAAAAAGTCATTCAAATATCCAGGAACAATAAGAAGTAAGACATTGCCAATAAAGGCATTGTTAAATACCGAATATTTCTTAGAACATGAATCAGCATGTCTCGTAATATGCCAATGTTTTTGTTTATTTCTACAGGTATTGAAACATAAATTCCAGATGTACGTTAAAAGAAAAGAAAGAAAAGAGAAAAAAGAAAAGAAAAAGTGACATTTTGGGGGTTACTAAAACCCAAGTTGGGGGTAACGACGTTTTGATATGACGTGATATCAAAGTGATGCCTGTATGTTTTTTTTAGAGGTGGGGCTAGTCAAAGATAAGGAAAATAAGAAAAATAAGATGGTTGTTTTTTTCTTTTTTGTTTGGCAGATTAAACCAACTAATCGAATCTTACCTCAGAAGGGGGTTAAAACAAATTCCCCAAAACTGTAATTGTGGAATTACGAAGGCCAATGAATGAGAATTAGGTGATGAAAGCTAGTGGTGGCTCTATGATCTGCTATGATATGAACTGACGGCTCATTTCCATATGAATCGAACTCACAGCAATTGAGAAACAGAAAAAGAAATTCCAACAGCTCTGTCAAGTTGCCAGATCAGATTAAGAACATTTTAAGATGGAATTAATTGAATTCATAAAAGGTTTGAGAAATTAGCAGATGGAATAATTCAACGAATTCGATCCGTATGTTTATTATCTATTAATTGTGTAAATTTTCTGTGCAATAAACTTTTTTCTTTTAAAAGGTTGAAAAGGAGACAGAACAAATAATAAGAATTCAATTCAGGATGATATATTCTGTCAAAGATAGATATTTTCCACGATAGGAGGTCATAATTAAACTGAAGCAACTTCTCATATCCTCTTAATGCTGGGTTGTGATACAGTTAGTAAATTATTATCAAGAAATCCCACAACCTTTTGATTTCTTTCTTTATATTTTCCATACAAATAACTCTTTTGTTTCAAACTAAATTTTGTTCTTTCTACCCAGAAAACTCTTGGCAGTCTCATGGATACTAATCTTTTGAGATGCTATTAATGTATGAATCAATGGAAACAAATGGTTTGGCCAGGAATAGAGAGAATGTGAGAAACTGTGAGAAAGTCACTTACTGACCCTGACTGAAAACATTTCCAAATCTCTTGAATCAATTTTTGTTCATTATTTATTATTTTATTATTGAAGTGGAATTGATTTTATAGTATTTTTGTTGAACTTCAGAAATCCAATGCAATGTTCTTAAATCACTCGTCTTATGAGTTTGAGGCTTATCAACATTATCCAGTGTTGGCAAATACAAGTTTATTCCAAGTTCATTTACACAAGGGAACTACCACCCCCCACTACCACGAGCCCCCCACACACACTACCACGACCGCCCCACTACCACCACACACACATTTTTATCTTTTGTCTCTTTAGCTGCATTGATCATTATCTTTTTAAAAATATATTTTGTAGTTTCCTTAGCAAAAGGGTTTTGCTTTTGAAAGCTTGAAAATATAACTTTTTTTAAAATTCTATTGCTGCTACTACTACTACCACTACCACTTCTGTTCTGTGGGAAACGGTGCTCCAGCAGACTCTTCATTGGGTTATTCCAATGCATATTCTAATTCAAATGAGATGCCACACAAATGGATATTTCAACATGAGAGAAAAACTGCAGATAGCTGCTCACACCTTACATAGTTGTCTTAACTTGAGATAATTTTAAACCGTCCATAGACAGGGTTGAATTACTAGAAACCGATTTAGTTTATAGCCATATTCGTTTACAACACAGATGCAAAACTAAAAGCGGTTAATTACAAAGCTGTGAGCAAACGCGGCACCCACTTTGAACACAGGTTTCTCATTGGACAATGTTCATGCAAAATGGTGAATACACTGTCTTCTGATATCTTCAACTCCTCTTCTATCTCACGCAACTTCAATTTACAATTGGCCAAAACGAGTTTGTGGACTTTTTTTAAATGTTTTCTGGGACAACTGTTGAATTTGGGCGACCTAAAGCATCGTTTGTGTCTGTACGACCGCATTTAAAGTCAACATACCCCCACCTTAACCGTTGTTTCCGATGGAGCAGATTCTGAATAATGCTTATCAAGCCATTGCTTTGCTTGAACAGTATTTTTCCCATCAGAAAGCAATGCTTTATCAACACACGAAACCGATTTTCCATTATTTTTAAATTTGCCACAGTAGCTTCACTTAAATATATGTAATTTCATCATCATCATCATCATCATCATCATCATCATCATCATCATCATCATCATCATCATCATCATCATCATCATCGGTTTAACGTCCGTTTTACATGCTGCATGTGTTGGACGGCTTTAAGAAATCGACTTTAAAACTAAGTTATCTCTAGCCAAGTCTTTATTTATCTCTCTTTCCCTCAGGTTCATTTTTATCACTTCCTCTCATGTTTTCCATGGCTAAATCTAATAATCCAAGAACTCTCATCCATTCTTTCAACATGGCTATACCATCGAAGTCTACTTTTATGATCACATCTCCCTATAGTGTTCTGATTTAATCTTCCTCTGAGGTCATCAGCCTGTCTTTAAGACTTATGTTACACATCCATCGCATCATTCTCATATTATTTCTCTCCATGCAACGCATATCCTCAACCCTCACTGGCTAAATTTCACTTCCATACATTATCACACTGTATATACATGCCTGATAGACTCTTTCCTTGTCGACAATGGTGACGCTCTGCTGGTTAGTAATGGCAGAAGTTCCATGAACTTACTCAATCTCCTAATTTTTGAAATCACACTAATACCTGCTCCACCCTGTGCTCCAATGTAATAATCCTATTGGGCTCAAATTTTGTCATGTGCTATTTGAAGGTTAGTACTTTATAAAAATCATGATTTTTTTTTATTAGTGCACCATTTATATGTCAGACTCCAGACTTATTGCATGATGTGTTGTATCTATACAAAGTTACAGGTCTGTGAAAGATATTTTAAGTGAGTAAATTGTTCGTTTAGAAAAGCTAAACGTTCTTGTGTCTGAAGAAGTAGAATGTTCGCAGTGTGGAAGAAGACACAATTGTTAGAAAGATGTTGTTCAAAGTTCCATTTTGGGTTTGGGTGGGTGTTTACCTTTTGGCGTTAAGCTGTTAGAGAGAGCAATTGTACTTAAGCGATTTTCAGCTAGGAAAAAGTCCTGTTTCTTAGGGTGTGCCCACAGCCTTTGTTATGCACTGGTTGTTGTTGTTGTTGTTGTTGTTTTCATGGAGATCCGAAAGGTGTGTCAGCAAGAAGAACTTTTTCTCCTGATTTTTAGCTGTTACGTTGCTGTTTTTATAAGAAATTCGTATTTCACACAGGCTCGTTAAGTTTATCATTTCAAATGAGCGGGAATCATTTTCATTATTGAAAATTGTAGAATTCGCACATTTATGCGAAATGTTGTTTTTCTTTAATTGGGGAGATGACGTATCACAAAGCTATTGATTTGACTACATCCCATTTTCCTTGATACAAAAGAGAAGAAATGAAAAGGAAAAAAAGTAAGCTAAACGAACTGAGAAAGAAAGAGAGTAGTTTATACAAACTAGTAACATTTTACATTTGTTCGCATCGCATCTCTACCTTCCCACACTATTACTAGTACTACTATTTCTTCTGTTCTGAGAGTAATTTCCATCTTCCTCTTAATCTAATATAAATGTGCAATAATCCTATTAGACGATCATTTGTAAGACATCCGTCTAACTGACGTTTAATGAAACTTCACTTTCTTTTGCAATCTATTACACAGTGAATGTCTGTATGTGAAATATGCAATCAAATTTCTTATGTAGAATTGCAAAATTAACAAAGTCTAGATGCTAAGCTTTGAGTGACAAATTGGCTTTTTATAGCAATTGGGAAATGCAGTGGTACAGCAGTTACCTTCACAAATGACGAGTTTCGTGTGTTGTGTTCGTGTTCTGTCATAACTATTGTACTACTTTCGCTAGTGAATGTTAACAACCTCGACGTGGTCTCTCCTGTGAGTATCCACTTCTCAAATAGAGAAACAAATGCAGACACCTGAACTAAGCCAGTCAGAAAAAAAATCGTAACTTTCTCATTGATATGAGAGATTTTTTTATTCAGAAATTAGAATTTGATTTATTTATTGTGTTACATTAATCTCTTTAGTGTTGTCTGCATAAGCAATCCTTCACTCTCCACTTACTTCCATTTCTATGTTCCCTGTTTGGGTAACTTTCCTACTAGTAAGGTGATGTATTCTGGTGACCTTTAAACAAGCTGACCCACCTCTTTTAGACAAAAGAAATCAGAAGTAAAATGATAAGAGATCAACAGTTCAAAAGTGACATGCTTGGGAACGTGTAAGCAGAAGACGCAAAACGGAAGTAAAGGACCACTTGATCGATTAGCATTGTGGGCATTTTAGGGAGATTCGTTGGAAGCTGAATGGACATGTGAAATGTAGTGTCAAAAATAGCCAAGTTATTTACCTCAAGGAGGTTAGACTCAATGTCAAAGTATTTTTATTTACCTTCTCTCCAGGAAGCTAGACAAAAGGTCCGGTCTGGTTATCCAGCACACTAGGATTAGTGCACTCTAGCCTACAAAAATGTCTGAGCAGCCTCGTCAGCATTCGCCGATAGGAGCGCCTCAGGCGATTAGCAATAAACTAACCCCTTCTCAAAGAGAAGGTAAAGCCTGGGAAGGTGGACCTCCTAGAACTGTATAGGACAATAATGTAGCATCCATCGGAACAGATACTACACTTTGATCTTAGCCAAAAGGCCAAGAATGTCTTTCTTTCTCTCCTTGTCTCTGTGCCTAAATAAAGATCCATATATTTTGAATAAAAATATTTTCGATTTGAGAATCAACGATCTGACTACAGATAGACAGTCTCATGAATGACTTGCCAGAACAAGTCTTATCTATTTATCATCCCTTCAACAAATCAAATAAATCCTCACATCGAACTCCCACAGAAATTAGATTGTATACAATGGTATACACCGGAGGAAAATTTGACCCAATATTTTTTCTATTTATTTTGGAAGGGAATTTAGATTTGTTTTAAGCAAATAAAGTTTTACTTTTAAACATTATTAGTGATTATTTTCTTTTTAAAGATAACATTTCTCTGGGAGAGGAGAGACAGCCAGGGCAACATTAATCGTCGTGTTGTTGTTTAATATTTGTTTGTTTTACGAAAATAACTATATTGTATAATGTATATTATTATTTACAACAGAGAAACGCACAAGTACTTTCAAACAAATCGATTTATCCATTTTTTTTCAATAGTACAATTTGGGGCGAAAAAAAACCTAATGAAGTTTATATTTTAAAGATTGAATAAAAATTTTTTTTTCATAAGTTGGCCAAAAAATATCAATAAATTGTCAATTAACAATTCAGAGATCCATTTAATGTCTTACAATTTCATACAAAATATCTGGCATAGACCTTGGGAGTTGAAAAAATATCAGGTCAAATTTTCCTCCCCCGAAAAATTAACTTTATTAACGTTTATGCATGAGAACCCCATGGACAGATGTGAAATTGTCGGATAATTTTCTTAATACAGATCATGCTCATACTAGTGTGCACATGCCGTAAAAAATGACAACATATTTTTTCATTGCTTCACAATTTACTTACAACTTTTATCATTAAAGTCGCTTGGAAAAAAAAAACAGCTGTCATATTGCTTACAAACAATACTAATACTTCAAGTTAACTACTGCTGATACTTGTTGTTGCACAGAGCCCATGAAGATCGTGCCTCAGGATTTTCTTGTCTGTATGAAGTCCTCCTTGTAGGTCATAGCTATTCGTTAGACCTGAAAAATTGTGGGCTATTACCCCGAAACGAAAGTAGAAAAACTCAGTGGTTGCATACAAAGTCGAGGAAGGTTTGGCCCAGAACATACAAAAGAACGGCGGTTGCATACGCACAGAAGCAACATTGCCACCTTCACTCCATTGATTTGTGGTTCTTCAACTGACACGTCTTTGCTTTACACACGCAGAGGCAAAAATGACCAGAAGTTGATGAATCCTGATGCAGACTCCTCCTGGATTTTCATCAGAACCCTGTTAGTAATGTTGCGACCCTAATACTGCTGTATGCTAGACTGGTCCACCATGGATGGCTCTGTCAAGAACCGGAGTTCCAGACAGGCATAACTCTGATACTACCACGTTGCCACCGTCCCTACCACAGTGAGGAAGTGTTTGATTTTAGGGGGATGCTGTTGATACTTGGTATGATTTCACTTGGCAAGCAGATAGATACACATAGCAACATAAACATATTTTGCCACTACAAATGACACATTCATATTGAAATAGAGAATTTACTGTACATCTTTTGTAAACTCCCATTTGCTCTACAAATTTTGATTCCCAATTTACCTACACATCTTATAATTTTGTAAACTCCCATTTGCTCTACAAATTTTGATTCCCAATTTACCTACACATCTTATAATTTTGTAAACTCCCATTTGCTCTACAAATTTTGATTCCCAATTTACCTACACATCTTATAATTTTGTAAACTCCCATTTGCTCTACAAATTTTGATTCCCAATTTACCTACACATCTTATAATTTTGTAAACTCCCATTTGCTCTACAAATTTTGATTCCCAATTTACCTACTCATCTTATAATTAAATTCATTTGGAAACAACTTTTACATTGCAGACAATACAAACTGCTGCTGCTTGCGTTTGCTGAAATATATACTGAATTACCTCCCGTAGACACAAAGGAATAGCTTTTTAAATATATAGATATTTAAACAGAGAGATAATGTTTATTATTATTATATTAGAGATATATGGAGGTACCATGGAGACATGTTTCGCTTCCTCTCTTTCTTTTTCATGTGTCTCTTATAATGACATTCTCAGATTTCTGTTTAGATAAAATAAAAAACACAACAGCTGAAAAGTATTAGAATGTGACTATTAGCAGAAATTTCTAATGGTAGTATTGGATAATATGAATAAATATATATATAATATAAATGAATATACATAATATAAATAAATATACATAATATAAATAAATATACATAATATAAATAAATATATATGGAGGCGACCAGAGTGTATTAAGAAAGCTTGAAGTGTCAAAAGAATTGCAGAACTGACCTCATTTCTAAACTACTGACCTTTGCAGACGAGAATAGGGAAAATTAAAGAATATAATTCAATTTTTTTTTAAATAGTCGAGACATTTTTGACGGGTAATAATCTTATTTTGATGAATCATGTGACCAATCACGTGTTACTTCTTGAAAGAATTGCTCTTTTATCTCAATCTTTGCATCCATTTCAAATTGTGGCCCGAGGAAGTTCAGTTTGTTTCCAGCTGAAACTGAAATATGTCTGCAGATGTGTAGCCAAAAATGTTTGTATAAATAAACAGTTTTATACCAAATAAATAAATATACAGATACACAACTGCTTTTATTCTAGTGTTTTACTAAAAGAAAGAAGACATGCTCGAACAAAAGGTTTGGGAATGATGCGAAGAGAATGAAGCGATAATGTCAGTAAACAGTGAGATACATAAATACAACAGAAAAATGATGGAAAAGTAGATTAGATTGATAATTATCGATAAAGAGTTTGAGAGCAGATCGATTGTTGATTGGAAGGGGGACTAATGTAAGTGTAAACATACGACCTACACCTCAGCTGAAACAGCAGTAGAAGCAAACATAAATAATGGATTATTCAGTGACTACGAAAGTTTTGTTGCATTCCAGTTGCTTTTGGAGTGTTTCCAAATAAACTACCCGTAACGTATAAAGGAAATACTAGAGTGTGGGGATGAGTCAAGCAAAAGATAAGTAAATATAGGCGTAGTAGACATGTAAGGAGTGGCTGATAGGTAAACACATCACCTGCTTCTCTGTGTGTCTGTGTCTCTGTTTGTTTGTGTGTGGAAACAGCATTTCATTGTTAGAAGCTTTAAGACACAAAAGGAACATTAAAACAAGTGGAACTTTACTTCACTCTAGTACGATGATTCTCAACATGGGTGCTAGCACCCCAAGGCCATAGTAGTTTTGAATGGGCCCTAAAGTTTATTAATACATTGTAGTGTTAAAATGCAGGCTTCGGGATTCTTTCCCCATTATTCCAAAATCTTTAGTTCTTGTATGTTTCTTTCTTTCTATGAAAAAAAAAAAACAAAAAAAAAAAAACAACGCTATAATAATAGTAGTTGTGTATCTGTATATTTATATTATCCAACGCTGCTGTCAATAATTTCTGCTAACAGTCACAAGGGAGTGATGTAAACTCTCAACTCCGCAGTATCTTTTAATGGGTCCCAACTAAAGTTTCTTAAAACACTGTAGCGTTAAAATGCCAGATCCAGATATTTCATCCGGTTCTGGTAGATCCTAAAGCCACAAACATTTTGCATAGGATCACCTGCTGGTATAACACGTTTGTGCAAGATATCATAAATTTGACTGACAAAGTTCTACCATTTATTCCTCCTTGTTTGAAACTGAAGGCCACTTTATCTGCTTTGGGATTTTTGTCTCTAAAATTATGGGGCCGAAGATTTAAGGGGCTGAGAACTATGGAGTTATCCCTGGCCTTTCATTACGTCGTTTTATCAGGCCAATTTCCCCTTTCTTACACCTGTACGTTGCTCCTAATTTCCCCTTTCTTACACCTGTACGTTGCTCCTAATTTCCCCTTTCTTACACCTGTACGTTTCATCTGGCTTTGGTAGATTTTTAATCATGCAGATTTTAAAAAAATAGAATTTCGTTTTGACATATCTAAATAAATAAATGCAAAAGTTCGGCCTATTTCTGACACTAAAGATAAAGTAAAAACACCTTATTTCAAGTTAATTTAAGTTTACACAATATAAGCACCCTATCTGTTTTATATACTGCTTATGTATATGCGATTTAAGTTGTAAGGGTTACTAATTTAAATATTGCTTTGCAAAAGAACATTTAATTGATTAACTATTCTTTGTTATTTTTTTTAATTCAATGATTGTTTTTATTTTTATTAAAACAAATAGTTCTGTTTAAGAATATTGTTTTATTTTGTGGATAAATGTTTAGCATTTGTATTCAAATATTCCTTCTGGTCTTTTCTTTAGGAGGGCTGATTTGATTTTAAAAAGATTTTGATCCATTTCTAAATTGTAACAAAGACCCTCACCTCAGCCTCTTCACACACATACCGTTGTGCAAGGAATTTGATTTCTTCTTTCTTTTCTTTTTTTACGATCATATTTAAAAGATAAATCAATTTGTATAAAAATTGCCAAAATGTTAATGTTTATCTATCTATATGAATAAATGAGAACATTTTTGTTTCATGTTTACAACAAAGTGGTGAATACAATGTTTATTATTTAAAATTTTTATTTCAAGTATTTCCAGGAACAAACTTTGCGAAGCGACAGTGAACCAGCAAAGCCCGCTAGTCAAGTAATAAGATTAAAATTGATAATTTTAGCTCATAAAAAAAAAGAAAGTTTCAAATCATTCGAACTGATTTCAACTAGGCAAGATATTTCCTTTTTATTCTTTTATTAAATTGAATCTGTTATCTTGCTATTAAAACTAAAATTAAACTTGAAATAGGATGTTTGGTAGCTGGTTAACAATTGCTACAAAATCAATGCATTTGTCAAAAGCTAATTATACATTGCTGCTTCTTGAATTGGATCACCAAAATAATCTATATGTGTATGCACCATATCAGAGCGAATAAAGATAATTGTGAAAATTGATAGAGTAAAAGAGATGTTTTTTTATGATAAATTCTAACAAAACAACACAGTTGATTGCAGTTGATTGTTTTAATTCAATGATTCCAATCTTTTGAATATACAAATGTGATCCAATCGTTTTTAATTTATTTGATGAGCTATTTTACAAATCCTATACAGTTGGATTTTAAATAATAATTAGCTAAAAAGAAAATTGAATAAGAAATATTATTGTTTGTTATGAATTTGTACGTCACTGGTTTAAGACCTATTTGATACTGAGTCTATCTGCTTGTCGAATGTTTGCTATGAAAACATATTGAATAAAAATATTTGCTTTTAACCTGTAGTTCTTGATTTATTGAACATTTCTTGTATGGAAATACAATGCGCAACATCCAAAAATGCATAATCACAGTCAACCCTAAGTTGATTGAACGATTGCTCTGTACTTGAGCCCGAAGGTAATTTACTTTTCTGATCAAAACTTATTTGACAATAATAAATCTGAAATTAGAAAGAGTTTATACTTGAACAAAATTTTTAAAAACTTTGTAGAAAAAAAAAGAAAAAACTTTTTTTTTTCCTACTAATAAAAATTAAAAAAATTAAAAACGGCATCACTTGAGTTGACAGAACATACACAAGGATGTTACGAGTTGCATTGGAAACACCCAACTAAGAAGCGCCTATATTGACACCTTCCTTTTATCTATCTCGCAAAATAAGAGAAGGCTTTGGCTTTGGCTTTTTGGTCACTCTTTGAGAAGTTACGGAGTTTATTCGACGCTTGGGCCGCTGTCTTTTTACATGTTCAAAAACAAGCATTTACAGATGAAACAAAGAAACAACACAAAAACGATGATGTATGCAAAAAACATTTATTCCCAACAGGGTTCGCTTTGAAATTGTGTCCATGAGAATGTATACAATAAAGTCTGAAAAGGATGTGTGCAGGTGTGTCTAAGTTGAGGGAAATGTCTTACATACTGTGAAGTGTGTGTGCGAACGCACATGTGTGCTGGTGAGATGTTTTCATCAGCGGCCGAACCAGAAGAAAAGTGAGGGTGATTTTTCTTGTGCATTCCTTTTTATATCACTGATTGTATCGCTCTCTACCATCCTGAAAGAGTAGACAATTCGGGTCTGAAACGCCCTCTGGTGAGTGTATCTGTAAATGTCTAGAACAGAGTAGGTAATGCTACAGAAGTAAGTCAAAACTTGTGAGTGACACTCTCCTATGGAATCCATTACATGGCTAAAGATCAGTTGGAAGACCTCATCACTGGTTAGAGGGAATTAATCAGGAGAATCCAAGAATTCTCGACCTGATTGCTTGATTATCTCCCATTAAAAAGATTTATCCCATCTTCCTACCCATTTCCCTCTCCCATACTTTCCTTGCCTTTCCTTCCCCTTTAGCTTCTCTTGCTTTCTCTCCTTTTTCTGGGCTATAATATATATATATATATATATATATTCATGCAAACATTGTTAAAAATAACAGAATTCGTCTGTCTAGCTATACCCTTCTTTATCTTTTCAATTTATCTAATGATTTTCTTTTGTGTTAGAATTAAAAAATTGCTACTAACGTTTTCGATTCCTCTTCGAATCATCTTCAGGTATATATATATATATATATATATATATATATATATATATATATATATATACCCTTTCTGTCTACAATATAGACATGATAGGAAATCATCTACATATTTGGTTTAATGTTCCTTTTACATGCTGACAATCTGGCGGCTTTGGGCGCCTGGCTAAGATACTTTGATAACAATGAGGTATCTCTGGCCTGGCTAATGATAAGAAATGCAACCTGGGTCGGCAAGAAATTTCATTCAGCTTGCTTGATGAATTAGTTTATTTGTGTCCAATACAGTGATGAAAACTAGACTGTGAGTCACACCTTCTTTTATTGCCGCATCATTGTGCCACTGATTAGGGTTTTGGCAGGTCTCATTGTTCGCATACTGAACATAACGTGCTTCGACCTGGAACTTATGTTGCAATTGGGCTACGACAAATGACAGTGTTTCTGAGCTTGCTAGCCATTTTGAGAGGCGTGATAGCCAACATGTATGAAAATAGTCTACGAAGGTGAGACCTTCACCTTTCGCGGCCTTATTTGAATTTTCCAATATTACCTTAAAATCTGCATCAGGGCGAAAAGATGAAACCCTCTCTGGAAGATTTTGGTGAAAGGTGGGTGAGAGTTGCATGACTGTGTTGAGTGAGAGATGCTAGACTTGAGTTGTATTTGGACGTGCCTTAGGTAAAGGATTTGCATTTTCTCTGACAAACGTTAATTATGACCCGTTTAGGACTCGTCTAGGTTACTTGCTTTGGTTAATTTTAGTTTGTAACTTAGCTAGTGTATGAATGATTTCATTAGGCCTCCGTTTTATTTTTCTCCACCCCATTTTTCCCCTCAATTTAAGTTATGATAATTCACCAATCTTGTCCCCAAGATGACAGATTGCTTGATTTGCTAGAGATGCAGTCACCCTTTGAAATTTTCGAATGAGATGGAGTTAATAAAGCGTTGGGGCTTGCATCACCTTTTTCTACTGGAAAATCTGCATATCTGCCACATTTAGAAGTGTGGGGCGGTCTTTTTTATTAATATGGGTTATTTTCATTGTATATATTTTTCATATTTTTTGTGCATAAAATTTTTATTGTCCAAACCTCTCATTGCATACTATATGAGTCTTAAGTAGGATATTCACGGTGTGGACTCTTTTGTTGAATGAATGTGAGTATAAATGTAAAGTATAACAGATATTTTGGTGAATGATGGTCATGAATGGTTGTAGATAAGTTAGAATAGTTAGCAAAAGTTAGTGATGCCCCCCCCACACACACACACACGCTCACACAGTTTTGGCCCTGTGCTGCATTTTCCTAAAATTTTGTAAATATTAAGAAATAAATATTGTGCAAAACCTTGATATGGCGCGTTTGGACTACGTCAATTGTTTGGAGAAAGAGATGCTTCAGATACAAAAATTCTACAAGCTATTTTCGGCATTTTCCATGCAGATGGCTTGAAACTCATTCCTGATTGCAGAAAATGTTGACAGAGCAACACATGAGTGTCTTGCTCAAGGAGAGTGGTGTGTCAACCGGGAAGAAATGAACATATGGGTTAACACCAGTTCACTAGGTTTGGGAGTCCTGTTGGAGAAAGATGGAGTCGTGTTGGAGGACAACTGTTGGTTGTAGCCTGCGAACAACACCTAGCACATCAACTTGGCTGACTTAGATGCTGTGCTGTCATGAAAGACATTAACCAAGCACTACAGTGTCAAGCCAAGAATCTCCGAGTATGACCTGGTAATCATTGTAACATTGGTTTCATCATACTGCAACCTTGCCGACCAGCTGACACGAGTGCCCTACTAATAGTATGATGCCATAACAGTGGCTGCCAAGCCCGTTGGTCAAACATGCGCTGCTACAATGAGCACGATGAGCCAGCAGCAGATAACAAGTATCTACACACAGAGAAGACATCCAGGTACCAAGAAGACTTTGTATTTCGTAAGATGTGTTGACCTAGCAGTAGCCAAACAAAAGGTCAAACAAGTTATGAAGCGCTATAAGATGTGTCAGTCAATTGACCCAGCACCAGCGATGTGGCGAAATGGACGTCTGGAAGCTAGTGACGCATGACAAAGGGTGGGAATAGATATCACCCATTATAATGGAAACCACTTTCTTACCCTCATCGACTGTGGAGCCACCCGTTTTGCCGTCTCGCTACCAATTGCACGACAAGACTCTGAAAGCATTATTCGACAGCTATTGTCCATCATTTCTGAATGGGGAGCACCACATGAAGATTTTAGCTGATAACGATCCAGCGTTTTGCAGCCAGCAAGTCAGACACAAATTTGACGCGGTGAGATTGGACCGCGTCAAGTGTTCAGAGAGCGCGAGCGCGCGAGACAGGGACACGTTTTAGACACGAGAAAAACTGCATGATGTGAACAAACATGGTGTTGCCCCATCCCCCCCAGGTTGTCCCCCCTCCAAAATCAGTTCCCTCTCATGGTAGCTCCTTCCGTTTCTGTGACAATATGCCTTGTTTAGGGTGAATAAAAGTTTTAAAAAATAAATAAATTAAATTTAAAAAAACATTTCTGTAATAATTAACTAGGCAGTATTCAATTACTTAAGTGTACAGAAACATTCTCTGTAGATATTTTGTTGAAGCAAAAGAAAGATACACCACTTAGCTTTCACCACATTTGAATTTATGTAGCTGGACGAACTACTTCTGTCAATAAGGGCATTAGCAAGTAAGTTGTCAATGTAAATTTTTAGTATGGTTCTCGAAAGACAGTCTGAAGAAGCAGCAGTTTTGACAGACGTATTAGGAGAACGCTTTCTGGGGAAGATTGTCAAACTTTAGAAACAATGTTCAAGTTTCTCATATTTGTAAAACCTGACGTTTCTGGATGGACAGAAATATTGGGAATTAAAAAAAAGTCCACAAAAAGTCTGCTGAGATGCACAAACGGTAGGTAAAGAGAAAATGGACTGTTTCTGACTAACTTCTAAATTATGGGCTATCTCGTAGACCAGTGTTAACATCAAAGTTTTGCTTTTTGAAGAGTCTTTACTTCAATTGAGTATTTTGACGGCCATTTACAAAAGGTTCATGTGTTTGTCTTGGATTCTTCTCCACTCATTGCTTTAAAATTACAGTATTTGCTTAATTTTCTGTAATGGCTAAAACAAACAAAATAAACAACAAAGAATCGCTTGTGCTTTACATAAAAAGACTCGAACGGCAAGCGTTGTAATGTATAGTCACTCACACTCACTCACTATTCAAGTTTATCGTCTATGTTTCCTTTGACAAGAGGTTCTACATTGTCTGGCTGTTCTTATGCTAAGTCTCAAGTGATCACAATTGTGAGGATTTACTGTTTCCATTTGCCACTCTTTACGGTCTTGCCAAATGGTTTCTTTCCCATGTCTTCTTAGGGCGCCCAGCTTTCTTTAGGCTGTTCAGCCATAGGTCTCTGCATGTGTTGATATACCCCTTGCTTCTTTCCACATGCCCGAACCAGCGAAGACGGTTTTCCCTTATTAGAACATCAAGTAGTAGTCCTTAATATAAAATAGTGAGATTCAGTGAAGCTGATTTGAACTGTCAACCTCCGTTTTACAAATTATTTGTATTTCGAACTGCATATACGGTGGATGATTTGCCTGTTTGTGAATTAACACAGAACGTCTCTAGTATCTAGAGAGTTATTGTGATAACAGCTGTTGGTCCATTCGGCCATTGTATTTCAGGACTTTTGGATTAGTGGAAATCAGAATAAAAGCAGTATCAAAATTTCACACTATATTTTCTTATTCCTGTTTTTAAGTAGTGAGAGGTGACGGTGGCTAAGTGGTTAATGACACAGACTAACAACCTGGGTGTACAAAGTTCGAATCCAGTTCGTTCCACAGAAATACTTTCACTTAGGATGTTGGCAAACTTCACGTGGTCCCTTCCATAAGTACCTGATATCTTTCTAGAAAGGATTCTAACTAGAAAGATATCAGGGAAACCAATGTCAACAATAGAATCATCTTATTCATACGAAATGAATGAATGAAGTGGTGACTACGTGTCAGGTAAAAACCTCGTTTTTTGACGTCATATAGATTGTGTGCAACAGGTTAATAGCTTCTTCGCAGAAAGGTGAGTCTGAAATAATCTTGTAGACCGAGGCGGACATATAGTTATCAGCCTTGTCTTGTCTATTTGTTGGTGAGAAAGTTCTGCTGTAAGTGCGTTTTCAAAGTTTTAAACACTAAAAATCGAATGGTTTCATTGCTTTGTAGCTTGGCTCAGTCGGCATCAAACCTTTGTGGTCTCATGTAGTGTTTCATGTTGATTTGAATAAATTGTAATAAAAACACAAACGACAATACGTGTCTAAACTAGTCTGTTTTATATGCAATAATCCATACTACATAAATCCCCCATCCCTTACTCCCAGATTCATCCATAATATTGGACACTTTACTAAATGTAAGAGTTCATCTCCCCAAATAATGCAATAAACCTACTCGATATTCATACTGCTCTGAAATAGTGATACTTTGAAAAGGGGGTTATATCTTCGAAATATAACTAAAACTTTGATACCATGTAACACACTATTAATTGAAGATGAAACAGTAAGTTAGAAATAAAAAGAAAAATATTACATATTGTCCTTTTATGTTTTTTATCGAATCATTCCTCACACATTCTTTCAGTTCACCTGGTACTTATAGTCTTACAAAGTTACAACCTTCTAAAACCTACCTAATTAAAAAAAAAAATCTTACTATTGGGCAAATCCAAGGAAAAACTTCAGTGGGAGGGGGAGTCATGCTCCTTCAGACACCGTTTTATATATAGTTTTTTTAACGTTTTCACATCATTAGATAAATCGTGAAAAAGTACATTTGATTTACTACTGTAAACACTATTTAGTTCAACATTATTAATTTCTATAGAGAACAAACAGACAAACAAACTTGTCCTTTTATATTTATATAATATATAATATATATATATATATATATATATATATATATATATATATATATAGAGAGAGAGAGAGAGAGAGAGAGAGAGAGAGGGGGAGAGAGAGAGAAACAATCATTCACTAGTGTATTTTTAATGCTAATTTTACTTTCTCATGAAAAATGCTTTTATATATATATATATATATATATATATATAATGGATTTTTATTGTCACCAGGTGTTTTGTGATTTTACTGAAAATATCGAGCATGAAACAAAGGTTATTCTTTGCCCTTAATTTATTTGCCTTGTTTGTATGTCAATCATTTTGTCGTTTTATCAGTCAATTTATTCTTTAGATTCTTAGTGAATTTTGCCAGTTAATTTATTCAATTTCTATAATAATGTTTTCATGATAATGGCAAGAAGATTGAGAATACTGCACTGTGAAATCATTTTTGCAAGCCTTCCAAATCTCACGGTTTTCATGTTAATCTCACGGTCACATGGTTACAGAAGATGGTCTTGCATTAAACATGCAAAATAAACAAAATGACTATGGATCAAATTCAATGCAAATCTAAAATATTTCAATTTTAAACTAAGACGTTGTGCCCATATTATACTCCCTAAAAACTCTTTAAAATGCTCCAAAGAAACTGAAATTTAGGAAATATTTAATTCATGTCTCATACCTGTTGTTGAAATTTCACAAAAATCGGAAGTATCTAAATTTTTACGAAGGATTCAACCACTCTTTCCTCATTTGCATAAAACTAAATTAAACTAAACATAGCCCACATTATCCACCATCACGCCTAACAGTTGTGTTCCAAAATTCATAATTATCGGTTAATTAGTTTAGGAGTGAATCTTATACATACAAATATATAAACATATACACATAACTAAGTTTATATATATACTAGAAGAATACTCGTCCCAGGACGGGTGAAATTAATTCACTGAACAGAACAGTTTTGCACCACTTTTATGTTCCATTATGAAGATTAAAATCAAGATGTAATGCTACTAAACTTTATGTCTAAAAATCTTTATTTCAATTTTGATCCAAATCCATTAGATGATTTTGATTCTAGAAAATGTCTAAAATTTAAGGCTTAAGAAGAAATTTAAATTGGTGTCTAATTATTATGGACAACATTTAATGCAAATCTGAAATATTTGAATTTCCAAATGAGAGGTTGTGCAAAAACTCTTTAAATACCCCAAAGAAACTGAAATTTGGGGAATATTTATTAATTGATGTCTCATACTTATTATTGAAATTTAAAAAAATTGGAAGTATCTGAAATTTCACTAAGAACTCCGACCCTTTTTACCTTCTTTGCATGCAATTAAATTAAACTAAATGCAGCCCACATTACAACTCCTTAGGCCTAGTAGCTGTGTTCCAAAATTCATAATGATTGGTTAATTAGTTTAGGAGTGAATCCTGTACATTAAAATATATAAACATATACACATACCTAACTTTATATATATATATATATATATATATATATATATATATATATATATATATATATATATATATATATATATATATATATGGGAAGAGAAGGATGAAGGTAATCCGACGTGATGGGAAAATGAAAAAGGAAAACCAAAAAATGGATGTTTTTTATGTGTACATCAACGTTTCGTCTTTATTTATAAGACTTCATAAGGATGATAAAATAGTGAAAAAATGTCATGCAAGTACAGATACATGTAGGGTAGACATATTGGGAGGAAAAATAGATATTCCAACTTACTTTTCCCCTTCAATCTTGACCGCAGCCATCTGGTCAAACACCTCCCTCCCCCCTCTTCCTCCACTCCCTCTCTGCCATCCACTTTACCCCTGCTCATCCCCCACCTCTTTCTCTTACCACCAGCCACAGTAGTCCTTGCTCACCCCATCCTTCCATTTTTTCACCACTCATTTTCTTCAACATGATACCAGATCAGGCTGCCCTGTGGCTCCCTGAGACGAAATTCACCTACATTGACGTTTTTTTTTTTTTTTTTTTTTTGTAAAACTTAATTATGTTCTACAAAACCAAAAACAAAAACAACAGCCCCTCTCCCTTTCTCCCTCCCCTTTTTTATTTTTATTTTTCCTACCCTACTCCCGGTCCTGGATATGACCTTAAACTACATCCGATGGTGAGATCCGGCTTACGGACTTTGGGGAATGTGGAGCCTCCTCTTAATTACCATTGCTCCCAGGTCCACCCTGACCCGGAGTGGTAGTACCTGTTAGGGTCCCAACTATGGGTTAAATAGAAACAGATATTAAAAGGGGAAAGAAACAAAAAAGAGAAGAAAACAAGACCAGATTCGGCATTAAATAACCCAAAAAGGGTTGATATGCCGTAAAACAAACTACCATACCAAAACTACCACCAGCCACAGTAGTCCTTGCTCACCCCATCCTTCCATTTTTTCCCCACTCATTTTCTTCAACATTCATTTCTATTTCTCCAACAAATACGGACGTCCACCCAGCAGTGGCCATTATTTAATTCTATTTTTCCTCCCAATATGTCTACCCTACATGTATCTGTACTTGCATGACATTTTTTTCTATTTTATCATCCTGATGAAGTCTTATAAATAAAGACGAAACGTTGATGTACACATAAAAAACATCCATTTTTTGGTTTTCCTTTTTCATTTTCCCATATATATATATATATATATATATATATATATATATATATATATATATATATAAACAAGATTTTGCTACATTCCACAGGCCAAGATTTTGTTTATCTTACGAAGCATTTTTTTTCAAAACAATCACTTTCGGTTCCATTTCGTTCAGCAATGGACCAACCAACATTTGTATGTCAATATCGGATCTTTCCTTTCTGAACTCATCAGAAAGACAAAAAAGTTCTCAATTCGAAAAATTATACATTGCGATAGGACAAAAATAAAAATCCGAAAATCAAAGCAAACTCACATCGAATGCCCTTCCATCTACAATGTCTTTGAAATCACCACCTCGAGCAGGCAGCCATATTGTAATTAGAAGCAGAGCTAAGAGTATATGCACAACACTTGACCGAAAATCTTTTGTGAGAAAGAGACTAATATTTAAATTCGGCTAAAGGATATATGACACACATCACTCTATAAGTCCAGGGTCTCACATATAGATGGCACATCTAATAAATAATCCATATCTTATATATAAAGTAAAGACGTTTTTTCCCCTGTACCTTCGCGTCGAATAGGAAAATAAACTCGAACTCAATAGGTTACTACAATCACTACAACATCAAGCTTATTCGCTCGAGCGTGTTCTTAGCAAACTCTACACTCTTACATCCACCTCGGGCAAATTACTACTTTCGTTCCTCCATCAGTCACTCTCCCCAAAACAGACACCATACAGGTAGTAGCAAGAACATTTCCCTCTAACATTTTACTCCTCCCACGCTACCAGTCTACACCGGGCACAACTACACAAAGGATACTTTACACATTTTACACCCTTATTATTTATGTTACGTTCGTCTTCACATTACAACACAGTAACATACGTTGCACAGAAAATATAACAGACGCTCCCTTCAATACATGTGCCTACGTCACTTCCGTTAAATACGCTTACGCAATCTCATACTCTCAGCCCCGAACAGCGTATACAGTTCACGAAACGCCTGCCAGATTCACTACCCTTAAACAGTTATGCCGATTTCCCTTACCGATCTACGACTACTTTAGGTAATACGCCGTTCCTGTTCTGCTATTTACATTATACATCTAACATAAACAACATTACGTTTTCCTTACTTAAAAACAAAAACTTCTACAGAATTTGAACCTACGGAATACGTTAAGAAAAAAAAAACGGTTACAGATTAGCCGATTAACATTCCCTAATTCTTACTTCACACTGATTGTACCCATTCTTTTAATGGCTATTCATTTAAATTATACCTAAACATTTATAAAATAACTGTTCACTATTCTGAGGAATTTTTAATTCCTACAACAAAAAAACAATTATTAATTTTATAAATTATTACTAAATAAAATACAATAACAATTGCTTTTTTTGGGAAAAGTTCCCTAACCGTTAAATACTTTGAGAAAATAAACAAAACATAAACAAACCGAATAGATACATTTTTAAAACATAAACTAACCGATTACATACATTTATTCTTTACGTTTTTCACATTACCTTACATAAACTACACTAATTACATAATAACAAATACATAACATTTCATCTCTAAAAAATAAAATAAAAAGATTACGTTTTCCTTACTAAAACAAAACAAATAAATTTACTTCTACAGATTTTGACCCACCGTAATACTTTACGAAAAAAAAAAACCAACGGATTACGTTAAGAAAAAAAAAACGGTTACAAAATAACCGAATAACATTCCCTAATTCTTGCTTCGCACGGATTCTTCCCATTCTTTTACTGTCTATTCATTTAAATGATAACTTTTCATTTCCACAAATAACTGTTGACTATTTGGAGAAACTTTTAATTCGTACAATAAAAAAAAACAAAAACATTATTTTTATAAATTATTACTAACTAAAATACAATAACAATTGCTTCTTTGGGAAAAGTTACCTAACCGTTAAATACTTTGAGAAAATAAACAAAACATAAACAAACCGAATAGATACATTTTTCCTTTACGTTTTTCTCATTATTACACTTAAAGGACACCGATTACATAATAACAACAATGAAAAATTTCAACTATAAAAAGTAAGATAAAAAAATTACGTTTTTACTTACTAAAAAAAACAAAAAACTTTACTTCTACAGAATTTGACCCAACGTAATACGTTCGGAAAAAAAAAAAAGGTTATAGATTAGCCAAATGACATTACCTACTTCTTCCTTCGCACGTATTTTTCCCATTCTTTTAATGGCTATTCATTTAAATGATAACTTTTTATTTTCAAAATAACTGTTCACTATTTTCATACAGTTTATTTCATACAATAAAAATAAATATTATTATTTTTATAAATTATTAATAAATAAATTACACTAACAATTGCTTCCTTGTGAAAACTTCCCTCAACGTTAAATACTTTGAGAAAATTAATAAAACATACACAATCAGAATAGATACATTTTTTTTAATCCAATGTTGGGGGGGGGGGGGGGGCAAATTGAAATCTCACCGATTAATTAAATAGGCCTACAGAGCCCCATTAAAATCACCCCACCCCCCATTATCTTTGTATAGAAATTCCATTTCCGTTGGCTGAAAAGACAAATGGAAAATGAGCACCACTGAAACACACACATAATTAATGTAACCTGCAGAGCATTACAAATGATATTCGGATGGTCGGGGGGAAATAAAATGACGATTATATGATTATTTTCAATAAAGAAGACTATTCGCTATTTTTTTTAATTGACTGCGATTGAGTGACATGAGTCAAATGCCTAGCAGCGGGGTGTGGCGGGATTGATAGGTTGATGTGGTGGATCTGTTTTGAAAAGTAACAAAATATAAATAAACCGAAAAGAAAAATATTGTATTCGAGGGGGGGGGGGGATTAAACACCGAATTGTACAATATATTTAAATCGACAGAAGACTCAGGAATGTGCGGAAAATCCATCAACGTTAATTATACTATTTCGAAAAGTAAAACAAATAAAACTAAACCGAAATAAAAAAAAACATGTATTGGGAGGGGGGGGGGAATTGCCTATTATATGATTATTTATAATAATAAAGACTATTCTCTATTTTTAAATGACTGCGATTGAGTCACATGAGCCAAATGCCTGGTGGCGGACGATAGTGGCCGTGAAAAGTGCTGCCCGTTTTATGTTACGATTCACCTTCTGGCGAGCAAATGTACGGGCCGATTAGATATAACTCTTTCTCAAACACTAAATTAGAGATTGTTCTTGCATTGCAAAGCATGCTTCACAGAGAAAATGTATATATCCAACAATTTCAGATGGCGATGGAGCATAATGGAGGTGCAACAAAAATTGAGATCCTCTGACACAGCTTTAGTTATCAGTGTGGAAATTCCGGATCCAGTAGCAGATCCGCTTTTACATGATATCATTAGTCACCATATGATTCATGGACCATGTGGAAACATAAACAGATGTTCACTCTGTCTCAAAGATGGACACTGCAGTAAGAGATATCCCAGACACTTCTTGAGTGAAACTCAATCGGATACAAATGGCTACCCACAATATCGACGACTATCTCCTTTAGCTGGAGGTTTTGAGATGACAGTTACCCTACCTGGCAACATAACAGTTCCTGTAGACAACCGATGCGTTGTACCACATAATAAACTGCTTTGTAAGATTTTTAATGCACATATCAATGTTGAATATTGCAACAGCGTGAAATCAATAAAATACATTTGTAAATATGTAAATAAAGGTAGTGATCAACATACCTTCACAATTGAAAGTAATGCTCATGATGAAGTTAAGAGATACGATACGGGACGTTACATATCAACAAATGAAACCATTTGGAGAATACTTAACGTTCACATACATGTATATCATCCCCCAGTTATTCACCTATCAGTTCATCTAGAAAATGGACAGCGGATATACTTTACTGAAAGTACTGCGGCAGATAGAGTTGCAAATCCACCTTCAACCACTCTAACAGCTTTCTTCAAATTGTGTCAAACAGATTTTTTGGCATGTACACTTTTGTACTCAGAAGTTCCACTTTATTATACCTGGGACACAAAAACTAAGGTATTCAAGCAACGATTACAGGGTAAGCCAGTTCCAGGCTATCCGTGCGTTAATAAAACAGAAGTTTTGGGTAGGGTATGCACCGTGCATCCAAATCAATTTCACTGCTTCTGTTTGAGACTGCTTCTACACAATGTTAGAGGTACACAGAGCTCTAATGACCTAAAAACGATCAATGGTCAAGTTATGACTACATTCAGGGATGCATGTAGTGCACCGGGACTACTTGAAGATGATAACCACTGGGATGCTACACTACAGGAAGCATCTATATCTGATTCTGCAAACAATTTGAGACATTTGTTTGCGATCATGTGCAGTGTCTCATCCAAATCGACTTTGGGATGTACACAAAGAAGCTTTTACGGAAGATTTCCTTCTTAGGAAACGCAATCAACAGCCTCAAGTTGATATAACACTTTCGGACGACATCTTCAATATGGCTTTAGTACATATAGAAACTATGACTTATAGGATGAATGGTAAAACACTGACAAAATTGGTCTTACCTCACCTAATCGATCTAATACACATCCGGTCATTACTGCATGCACGCGTGAAATTAGTTATCAAACTCATGAGCAAGCATCAATTGTTCGAGATGGTATCGCACAACTAAATAATGAGCAAATTCATATTGCAACCACTCTTCTTCCTGGTGGTAGGAAAGCTCACTCCACATTTAAGTTGCCATTATCCTTAACAAAAGATGCTGATCCAATTTGTCAAATAGAAAGAGGATCAGATCCAGCTAAAGTTTTACAGAATTGTTCCTTGATCGTATGGGATGAATGTACAATGGCACATAAACAAGCGTTCGAGGCTCTAGATAAAACATTGCGGCATAACACTTTTATTATCAGGTGACTTCCGACAAACGCTTCCTATTGTTCCATGTGGAAGTCCCGCTGACGAGCTTAATGCTTGCATTAAATTGTCATATTTGTGGAAGTACATTAAGACTGTAACGTTATTTACAAACATGCGTGTACATCTCAATAGTGACCCAATGGCTGGTGAGTTTGTCTCCCTACTCCTAAAAATAGGTGATGGCAAGCTTGCAATAACCAACAATGGCACGATTGTTATTACTCCAGGTATTGGCTCAATTGTTTCATCACTCACAGAACTTAGTAGCAAAGTTTATCCAAATATAGCCGAAAACTATGTGCATCCTGAATGGCTAACGGAGAGAGCAATTCTAGCTACTAAATATGACATGGTACATGTCATCAATCAACAACTGCTTGATGAAATTCCAGGTGATGAACAAACTTTCACTTCTGTGGATTCTTCTCTCGATGACGACCAGGCTGTACAATATCCTACAGAATTTTTAAATTCATTAGAATTGCTTGGTATGCCAACACACAAATTAAAGCTGAAAGCTGGATGCCCAATTATGTTACTCCGGAATCTTGATGTTCCAAGGCTATGTAATGGAACGAGACTGTGTGTTAAACGCATGAAACCTTATGTGATAGAAGCTGTAATACTAACTGGTGTGGCAAGGAGCAAACTGACATCCCTTCCCAGAATACCCATTATTCCGTCGGATTCTGCAATAGAATTTAAAAGGCTTCAGTTCCCAGTTAAATTGTGTTTTGCCATGACAATTAACAAGTCCCAAGGACAATCATTGGCAGTGATTGGTCTAAACTGGACTTCACCTTGCTTTAGCCATGGGCAGTTTTATGTAGGATGTTCAAGGGTAGGCTCCTATTTTAATTACTTAAATTACTTTCAGTGAAATGATTTATTTTCTGAATCTATTTATTTAACTTAAAAATTAAAATCAGGCTGTTATATTTCCCCGGGCAACGCCGGGACACGGGTCCTGCTAGTGATTTTATAAAGTACTAACCATCAAATGGCATGTCTCAAAATTTGAACCGAATCGGATTATTAGTTTACAAATTACAGTTATTTAAGTAAAGCTACTGTGGCAAATTTTTAAAACAATAGAAAATCTGAATTTTGTGTGTTGATAAAGCATTGCTTTCTGATAGGAAAAATACTGTTCAAGCAAAGCAATGGCTTGAGTGGTATTTGGACTTTCCTCCATCGAAAACAATGATTAAGAGGTGGTATGTGAACTTTAAAACAAGGCCGTATAGACTCAAATTCGGCAGTTGTCCCAGAAAACATTAAAAAAGGGCACACACTCGTTTTGGCCGATCAGAAATTGAAGTTGCGGGAGATAGCAGAGAAGTTGAAAATATCAGAAGTCAGTGTATCCACCACTTTGCATGTGTTCAAAGTGAGTGCCGCGTTTGCTCACAATCGATAAACAACAACACGTCGACGATTCAGACTTTTGTTTGAAACTGTTTCAATGCAACAAATAAGTTTTTTTTATCAATATGTGACAATGAATGAAACATAGATCCACCACTTCACTCCAGAGTCAAATCGGCAGTCAATTGAGTGGATAGCAGCAGGTGAAAGCCGTCCAAAGCGACCAAAGATGTAAACATCAGCATGCAAGGTTTTGGCTCTTTTTTATCAATTACCTTTAGAAAGGTGGAACCATCAATAGTGAATATTATATAACATTATTGGTCCGTTTGAAGGAAGAAATCGCAAAAAAACGACCACAAATGAAGAAGAGAAAAGTGATCTTTCACCAAGATAATGCACTGCATCACAAGTCTATTGCAATGATTGCAACTTTGAATTGCTTATGCACCCACCATATTCTCCAGATCTGGCCCCCAGCAACTATTGGCTGTTTGCAGACCTCAAAAGAATGTTTTAGGGTAAGAGATTTGGCTCCAATAAAGAATTGATATTGGAAACTGGGATGTATTTTGAGGCCAAAGACAAATCATTCTACAAAAAGACATCAAATTGTTATAGAAGTATTAGAATCAGTGGATCACCCTAGAAGGATACTATGTTGATGAATAAAGTCAAATGTTGCCTTAAAGTTGTTGTTTTATTAGTTAGGCCCAGGACTCATTGAATGATGTGACCAATTGAATTTTGTAGCCTCACCATCTGGCGTATCCAGTGTTAAGCCTTGTATTTCATTCACAATAATTTAAAAATGGTAATTAAATTAAAATGATAATTAAATTAAAATGATAATTAAAACTGAGTGAAAACAAAATGTCGGTTTCTTTTTTCTTTCATTTTCATTTCGATTTGATTTTTCATCTATCCCCATTCGGTCCTATTAACCCGTGCATCTAGCCCCTGAAAGCAGAAACGAGTGCATATGTTTACATGGAATAATCCTAACCCTAACCTGAGGACAAATATTACGAGCCTCAGTCTGTTACTGGTCAAAGCCATTTCTTACCAATTTCATTGCCGCTCGATGAAGAATGGAAAAAAACAAAGGAAGAACAAAATTTCTTAAATTATCATCGATTATATTATGTCTGCAGAAATGATTGAAAGAAATTGAACAGACCTATACTTTGACAACCTGAACATTCCACATCCCTGGAAAGAACCAGAAGTTCAACCAAACCATTTATATTCATAAAAGAACTGTTACACACATATGAATATTTTGCATTCAAATATTTGATTTCCATATTGACCCCTTTTTCAGGACCATAATCAGATGAATACAACCTTCTACTTTTTAATGTTTTATGTGTTCGCTGCTCAGAGTCTTTATAGAGACGAAGTTTACCCTTTGGTGCCCAAAATGAAAATGCTTAAACTCGTCTCTGCGCAGATGGCTCGCCGTATGCATTTGCCTGAATTAATAAAAACAAATAAAAACATGGGAAAGCTGAGAATGCATTTCTCCACTCACACACATATAGTCAAACTCACACCAATGCACACACATACATAATACATTAACTCTTTCACTGTCTAACACATACGCACCCTAAAGGCGACACACACACACAAACACACTGCTTGAACCCCCTTTCAATATCGTCTGCTTTAATACTTCTAACATTTCTCAATGAACTTTCTACAATGAAAACAAATGAACATTGACTCGTATTAATAATTTTCAATCAAATGAACATTTTATAGTTGAGTGGGGAAGTTTTGATTACGATTTTTCAGACCCGTGGATAATTCACAGCACTTAAATTATCGACTCAAGCTTTTTCAATATCTCAGCTAATGAATCCCCCTTGTTCTGCAATGACTTTCAAAATATGAACAACCATTCTATGTTTGCATATTTATGTAGACTTCCATTTTAAACATATATAAAATATCTTTTTTGTGAATTTATGCTTTTGTACTCACTATTTTGTTTGTGTTTATCATATAACAATTCTCTCGCTCTCTCACATTTGAGTATTACCTAAAACGTGTTTCCTTTAAAATGCTTCCCTAAATTCTGCTCTCCTCAAAAATCTTACCCCCAAAACTGGAACCCTAAAAAGGGTTTAACCAAATCTTTTTATATCATTATCCATTCTCTTTAGATTTTCTTATCTCTTTTTTGTTTTGTATATTTTCTTATAAATGAATTTAATATTTTAAATTCTAACTTATGTTGTTTTTTGTGACCCCTTTGCCCTGTCTATCATGTGTTCCCCTCCCCCTACTCTCTCTCTATCTCTCTCTCTATCTCCGAACGAATCTTGAGAAAGAATCCTACCTTTCCTTATTTTATTTATTTTTCTGGATCCGGTGATTTCTACTTTATATTTGCAGAGCCATACCATCTTATATGATACGGATTCGTAACAATATGGTCGCAGGTGTTACGTCATTTGTTACAATAAATTTCTTCTATTTAGTTGAATTTGAAATATTTAGTTTATTACAAAATTCCAGGTTTAAAAAAAAAGAATGTTTAAATATTACCCAGATTTGACCCATTGAAAAATTAGATGGTTGTTATTGACGTGTGCAGTTCTTTTCAGATTAAATGGCTATAAAACTGCAATAATTTTTATCTGAATAAAATATTTTTAAATAAATAAGTCCTGTTACTATTTAACACGCACTTTAAATTATTTCCAAGCAAAACAATTATCTTTAATGTATTATATTACAAAACAAACTGATAATAAATACTTTAATTGTATTGGAATTGTAGACTTTACTATTAACTGCCTGTGGAGTCACTTACTCCCTTTTATGAGAAATGATTTCACACAGCTGCTTTCCAAAAAATAGGACACAGTCAATGTTTATTTATCTTTACCTCATGAGAGAAACGTCGACTTCAGTATGAGTTTTAGAATTGAAAATAAAAAGACTTGTTAAAAATTTCAGTTAAATAACTGCATGACATAGTGAATAAAAAAACACACATAAATTCGATTTTTTAAGACCGGTTGTTATCAAACAATTCGCCATGCTTACATAATGTATGGAGATGCATACTCGCGACACTAGTGACGTTGTCGAAAGTGAGTAAACAAATGCGGCATGTCTAAATGAGAGGAGTGTTCATGTGTAGAGATAATTCACCCTCAATATTATTTAAACACACATGAAATGAGGGAATACGAAAAGCAGATATAAACAAGACAAAGGTTTTTTCTTCTTTACAATAATTTAAGCAAATACACGGAACTTGCTAGAGAACTAAAAGGGATATAAAGCATGAACAAAGTCAATATAATACCAATAATCGTAGGAGCACTAGGAACAATCCCCAAAAAACGTACAGAAAAGACTGGCAGAAATTGGAATCAAAAGGACCACTGAGACCATACAAAAAACGGCAATGATCAAAACAGCTGCTATCGTAAGGAAAATCCTTGAATGCGGAAACCAACCCGCATAAGCTACGAACAGTAACTAGTCACATAGATGTTACAATAGGAAGAAAAGAAAACCACAAGAAGTACACCATCACACGAACCAAGGAACAGAAACGGCAAGAAATATCAGAAACTGTCCCCCCCCCCCCCAAAAAAAAAGAGTGACGGCACCAGTCTCGGCTGACCCAACACAAAATAGTCGTGAAGGTTCAAGGAGGATGGGAAGACCGAGGAGGGAGAGCACTAACCAGACCTCCACTGGAAGAGTGCAGAGAGTGCTGGGACATTGGGGAGGCTTATTGCCACCCAAATCCCAGAGGAGACCAATGGTCGTTGCCAGTGAGAAATCAATGGTAGGCGGCTGTTGCGATACCGCAAGGTCATTTGCGGTGATGATCGCAAAGAGGCAGAGAGTACTGGAAATCTAGGGAGGCTTGTTGTCACTCAGACTCCAGCGAACACCATCAGTTGTTGCCAGTAAGCAATCACTGACGATGACTTGTGTGATAACTCCTAGTGAGTACAAATAATAATAATCTGTTTAACGTCTGTTTTACATGATGGCATGCATTGGACGGCTTTAAGAATTTGACTTCCAAACTTACCTATCTCTGGCCAGGTTTTTATTTATCCCTCTCTCTCTCAGGTTCATTTTTATCACTTCCTCTCATGTTTTCCTTGGCCTTCCTATACTGTCCAGATTTAATCTTCCTCTGAGGTCATAAGAACTAACCCTGTCTTTAAGAATCACATTACACATACATCGTATCATTCCTATCCATGCAACGCATGTACTCAGCTCTCACTGACCAGGTTTCATTTCCATATATAATCACACTGTGTACACATGCCTGATACCCTTCTCTTGACCGACAGTAGTAACATTCTGTCGGTCAGTAATGGCATTTGCTCCATCTACTCCTAAATCTTTCTATCACACTAACACCTGCTCCACCGTGTGCTCCAATGGTATCACCAAGGTAACAAAACTTCTTGACAACCTCAATAGTTTCACTATCTAAATATACTTTCTCCACATCTGAGTTCTTAACCATCTCCATTGTCTTACACTTCTTGCACACAAATTGTTTATCTTCTCTCAACCTACCAGCAATTCCACTGCACTTCTTGTGTACCCAATGCTTACAGGTATCAGAAAAATTTTAAGTGAGCCCGACTTCCTTTCTACAAACTGAGGAGGGGAACTTTCTTCTTGACACTTACCTCATATTTCTATTTGTTCAAACTTTTTCTCACTTTGATGGTTTCTAGGTGAGTGCTATTTTCATTTAGTACTCTAACAATGTATCCTTCAGTGGTCTCTAAACTCACGTTTAACATGTTCTTCATTCAACCTCCACACCTTTGCTTTGGGGATAAACTTTCTCTTTACCTCATGAGTTTTCTTCAGTATTAAATTTTTTCAAATTCAAAAATACAAAATTTATATATAAACTTGGAAACAAGTAGAAAATTGTTCTGTCGTGAGTTCCTTGCAATGATAGAGTTTGTTGATAATTTTGGGTGCAGTGAATATTAATGTGTGCATCTGGATGTCTATAGCAAGACGTAAGTGTGACAGTGGCAAGTATTTGTGAAAAGCTTGATGATAGTCAAAAGTGTTCAACATAAGGAGTGATCAAAAAGAGCAAGAGGAAGAAATGCATACTTAAATGTTTTTTGAAAAGTGATACCTGGCTGGTGAATAGGTGTGATGATAAAGGTTGATGCCAGGCCAGAGCGAGTGTTCGAAGTTAGTGACAGTTGTGACAGGATGGTGGAAGCGCCAAGTAAGTTATTGAAGTCAGGCCATCAAAAATCCTACTGTTTAATTTCTGGATGTTGTCGCCTTTTATTTTCTTGGCGAATTCACATAGCAAAACACACATATTTAAGCGGAGACACTTTTGATTTGGTTAAAATATAAGCACTTGTATTTATTAGTTTTACTAGAAGTTCTGCACAGAGCCAGCTCCATACAGATCATAGGTAGCTGCATGGTGACCTCATCCTCGTTTTTAACATCATGTGCGGCAGCTACAATGTGCTGCGTGACCTCTTCTTCACACCGACTCTGCAGGGAGGGTTTTGTGGAAATTCAGAGAAATTGTACCTGAAACGATTTCGGGTGAATTGTCGGAAGGCTTTATTTTTGGTTCGGGTCACTGGGCTGTGGAACATGTTGACGGAAGTCGTGGTCAGCTGAATGCCTCGTGGCCGCCGATCTTTGGATCATTACCCCTGTACATAACCCCTCCTTTTATCATAACTCGCTTTTACATGGTTCTAGCTCTGTGCTAATCTTTCGCCAATATATTGAATTGAATATTGAATATTGGTGTGTGTACGCACATGTATATATGGAAAATGAAAAAAGGTAAACCAAAGATATTATTTATGCATTCATCAACGTTTCGTCTTTATTTCAAGACTTCCTCAAGGTGATTGGTCTGAAGAAATAGCATGTATATATGTGTATGGGTAAGCTGTCTAAAAAGAATGTATTAGCAGCAGCCGCCGTGTATACTGGTGTTCTTGTTGTTGTATTTATGCACGAATATGCTTTTGTAGTTCCAGAAATAAATTTGAAAATTCCATGTGTTTTATATTTTTCCTTCACTTGATTTAAAGATCTTATTTCATTTTCTTTCCACATAATTCTACAATAATTTGCTCAGTGGATTATTTGAATAATCCCATTAAGTTAATAATTTTGAAAGTTAAATTTAATTATTATAATATCGATTGGGCATTAGATTATAAATTGAAACAAACTGTCTTAAGACTATTACTGATTTTATTAAGGTATAAATGTTGTTTTAATCTTTATTTATAAAATTATTGGAAAACTTTCAATCTTTTAATTAAATGAGGATTTGCTAAGAATTTTAAAGCCAGGCGCTAGTGTGATTGCAAGAATTAGGAGTGGATGGAATAAGTTCAGGGAACTTCTGCCATTATCAACCAGCAGAGCGTTTCTACTGTCGACCTAGAAAAGAGACTATCAGGTATGTGTAAGCAGTGTGATATATGAAAATGAAAGCTGACCAGTGAGGATTGAGGACATGCGTTGTATGGAGAGAAATCATATGAGAATGATACATTGAATGTGTAATGTGAGTCTTAAAGACAGGCTTAGTTCTGATAACCTTGGACGAAGATTAAATCTAGACAGTATAGGGAGATGTGTGCAGAAAAGTAGACTTCGATGGTATGGCCACGTTGAAAGAATTGATGAGAGTTATTGGGTTGGTAGATATATAGGATTGACACCCTAATATTTTATCATTGGCGTAAACAGAAACAACTCCCAAATTCACTTCAACAACAAACGCTCAAACTGGGGCTATAAAAACCAGCTCCCAGACAAAAGTCAAACATAAAAGGCGCAAAAAAGCCCAAAATGTTGATCATGCGAGGTGCTCACAACTACGTCAGCCAAACCACTGGTCAAACAATATAAAAGCAGACCGCGCAACAAAATCTGCCTCTTTTCTCTTTTTCTCTCTGCCTCTCGGACGCTTAACAGAGAGGACAAGTTCGGCTACTAACCCGCCTTTGGGCGAGGGGTGCCAGCGCGTCGGCTGACTACTAAACACACACACAAAAAGGCTTACACTCCTATCATTTTTCAATGCACGCAACCACACACTGCTGACAAAGGCACACACACATACGAATGCCTGAACGAATTATCAACTCTCACGCACACACATTCGTACAACCACGAACAAAAGGCGACATGCACAATCACACACTTCGACGTACTAACGCCAAGCCTCACACATGGCTACACTACACATGTACATACATACATACTCATAAATCACAGGTATGAACATTTATCGTTTCTCTAACTGGACTCTTGAAATGAACACTTAATGCTCTGTAATTTATAAATATATAAATATTTTGTGTTACTTTTAAACTACGTTTTATTCTTCCTTCAACCATATGCATGCTTTATCTTTCATTCAACTTTCATGCATGTTTTTCCAGGTTTTATCTGTTTTTACTCTTTTAAACATTTCTTATACAATCTAAATGTAAGCATGGATCTTAGCATATTCTCTAAGACACAATATCTTAACAAGCTAAGGTCTACCCTGCTACATAAAGAGGTCCACGTCCCACAGATGTAGAACAGTTGAGGTAGCAGGCTCAATTCAGAGGAAGGCCAAGGAAAACATGAGAGAAAGTGATAAAGATGAACCTGAGAGAGAGAGAGAGAGAGAAGGGGGGGGGGATAAATAAAAACCTGCGCAGAGATAGGTAAGTTTGGAAGTCAAATTCTTAAAGCCGTCCAATGCATGCCAGCATGTTGAACTGATGATGATGATGATGATGATGATGATGAGAAATAACTTTCTATTCGACATTAAATGCTCCCAAATTCTTTTCAAATTTTAAAGAGTCACGAAGTAATTAATTCTTTTTTTAAAACTATTAACAAAAGATTAAAATGGCTTACTTGTTTACTATTTAACCGAAATGCATTCTGGTGGATTTAATTTCGTCATTAAATTATTTTTTAAACAGGATTTTTAAAAAGTTCATTTTAGTACTCTACGCTATCGCATATTTGATTGCAGTAAATAATAGTAAAAAAAAATGTGTAATTCACGTAGAGGCGAGAGACACCTAAGAAGTGATCACACCATTTTAATAATATCGAGGCGATGCTTGCGCATTGGTGAAACAAACGTCTTATGAAGTAAAAAGAAAATACACTACACTTTTTTAGGGAAACGTTTTAAACTCTACTGTTTTTGTGTTTTATGAAGCGAGAAGACACTGACTGATGCACACACAAAAAAAACAATACTAAGGTAGGTTAAACTATTTTTAAACTTAGAACGTAACGAAATGTAATCAGTGGGCAATGAACAGAACGGGACAGACACTAGAGGATAAAAGAGTAGAAGAAGGAGAGCAAGAAATAAAGAAAGTGTGATTAAAGGAAGGAATGAAAGAGAGAGGGGGAGAGAGAGAGGGGTAAAAACAGCCCGGATTTACAGAGAGAGGGTGAGGAGCGTCTCATAGCGAATTATAGAGAGTGAAGAGCGCCTCATAACACAAATCATAGAGAGAGTGAAAAAAGAGTGAGAGAGATTTTCTCCTCAACCGAACCGAAAAAGCCTTGCAGGATTTCTCTACCTTTCATAACATTGAAGACGGAATCAGTTTTTTTTTTTTTTTGGAATACAATATCTATATCAAATCGAGCAAGGATAAAGTGGAGGTAAGCCGTTAAAATGAGCACCGTTTGAATGAAGAACGTTAATATTTCATCGGTGTAAGCAATATAGAAATATTATTTTTTTTACATTTTTGGTGGCGGTGGTGGCCCGCCAGTGTCCAAGTTTTCGGTTGAGGCATTTTAACATTAACATGGCGACTGTTGCCTTCTGCTGCAGACGACACTTTTCTCCTTTCCCCACGACAAATGGCCGATGAAACATGTCTTAAATAAACACAGAAAGGATGGCTACCTGGACAGAGGAGCCGCCAAGGTATTTATGGTGAACCCATTTAACAATCACAAACCGTCGATCTATAAGTAATAAATGTGATCAAGTGTGATGGTCAGTTATTTCTTCTTATATATCTACTAGCTGCATCGACCCGGCGTTCGGCGGGACTCGTTTTATTTTCATTTTTCCCCCCTCCAAATTATTTATTTTTGAAAGTTACATTGAATTAATTACGATATCGTTGGCCATTAAATTATTAATTGAACATAATTTTGCTAAGCTAATATTTTAATCTCTATAAAAATTATTGGCACTTTTAATTAAATAAGGATTTGCTGAAACCAGTTTAAATAACTATTCGACAATTCAAATGTTTTAAAATTCATTTCAAATTCCAAAGGGGTCACCGAACTAATTCAAGATTAAAATGGCTGACTTTTAACGAAGAAACCGAAATGCATTCTGGTGGATTTAATTCCCTAATTATTTTTGTGAATAGGATATTTTTCAAAGTTATTTTTAGCAATCTACGCTATTGCATTTCTTTTATTTCAATAAATAATCTATGAAAGTCAGGTAGAGGCAAGAAAAGCACGCAGACACGAAGTGGTCTCACAATTTTATTAATATAGAGATTTACTTTTTTTTTTTCTTTTTACAAACTAGGTTTAATGGCCATAAAATGGAGGTCCTGTTTGTAACTGACAATGCGTTATAAAATGACCCCCGATTTTTTTTTTAACGAACACCCCCGCTATAATTACATTTTGAATGACAAGTGGCCGTACACGCCATCGTCTCAATATTATTTTGTTCCCGTTCAAAAAGTTCGTAATTATTTTTTTTATATTTATTTATAAAGAAATAAATTATATTAAAATAAATCAAATTACTGCAGATTTCTTTTTTGTTTCAGAAAAGAAAACGTGTTTTTCTTTTTTAGAATGTAATGCAAATCTAGCCAATCAATTTCTTTTCTTCTTACTATTACGTATTTTTCCATTTTAATCTATTTTTATTCCTTGAGTGAAAACCAGTTACAACTTCTATTTTTTTTTTTTTTTTAATTTCTTTCGGAATTTTTAGATGTCGATTGGTAAATTGTAGTATTCGGACTACTATTCTCATATTGCCTATTATACTAGCAACGTTTCGGCCGATGTAATCTCCAACCTTCTTCAGATGCAGTTTTTGAAATTTTTTTTCCTGGTTCCCAAGTTCGAAAAGAGGCCGGAGATTACATCGGCCGAAACGTTGTGACTATAACAACCAATATCATTTAATTCTCTTATAGTTTATCTACCGGCGTTGCTCGGGACTTGTTTTACTTTCATTTTTGTTTCGTTATTATTATTTTTTAAATTCTTATTTTTAAATGTAATTAAAAAAAAAAGAAGTTATTTTTGGCACTTTACGCTATTGCATTTTTGGTTTCAATAAATAATCGATTAATAGTAAATAATAAAAAAAATGTGCATGTCGCGTAGAGGCGAGAAACACACGCGAGAAGTGACCGCACAATTATCTAGAGATTTACAATAAACCCTTTTCTCATGTTTCCTTTTAAACTTCAACACCCACACAACATTTGAAAAATTAATCTTATCAAGCAGTTTTTAGTTTTCTGTTGCAACTGCACTAAAACTTCTTTAAATTTGCTTAATCAACAATAATTTAACCATACGTTTTTTTCTTTTTCTTTTTCTTTATGATATTAAACAAAAATCCAGAAATTCATAAATTAAAAAAAAATCAGTTTGAGAAGATAAAAAGTCCTCAATTGACAATTAATTTTAGCATCGCATTTTTTTTTTCATTCGGTGTAAAATTGAAATTCATAATCCTTTTTCTGGTAAAATTTTATCCTTTGCCCCAACACAATTTACGGAAAAATAAAAATGAGATTTTTTTTTCATGCGATTACGTCAACACCATAGATAGTTTTTAATATATATGACTTTATAGTGGGGGTTCACTTTACTATATAAATTTAATGTAAAATGATCACTGACCATATAGCGTAGGACAGAACGAGTAACCATTTTTTTTGCATTTCCAAAATGTCCGATTAAAGAATTAAAAAAATTACTTCCAAAAATAGTAAAATCATTTTTCTTCGGTATTATTGTACATTATTCTACTGGGGGTGGGGGGCAAATACGTGTAAACACCATGAAAAACTTGGCGGTAAAAATAAATATTAGACTTTAGAATGGGGATCAGTTTAGCATATACATTTAACGTAAAATGATCACCTACTTTCCGACCAAATAGTGTTTGAACGACATGTAACCATTTTTTGGTTTTAGTTTAAAAAACATTTTTGTGTGTGTATGGGGGGGGGGGGTAGCGTAGGTCCTTATTTACAAATTTAACTTTATTTTCTTTCATTTTTAACGGACATCGTAACTAATAGAACGTAGTGCAAATTAAAAGCCGACTCAATAAACTGAACCCTTTCTCCCTTGAGCGCCGACGATTACGCGGTGATCTCATTTTGACATACAATCTCCTCAATGGTCATTACGCGGACACCACAAGTCTATGCGGACACCACAAGAAACTATTTCACCGCCGATTTCGATTGAACTGGAGGAGGGCCGCCTTCCCAATCCGGATCCCTGGATCTTGGAATAGTCTCCCAAGAGAGCTAATAAATGCACCAACAACGCAGCAATTCCAGGTGAATTTTGACATGTGCTGGGCTACTGTATCCTCTTCTGTCTAAATTCCTACCACCCTTTCCTTATGACAATTAAAACATGCTAGTTTTATTTTTTGTCAAATTAATTGAATGTATAACATTAAACCGGATAACTACATCCGTAAATAATTTTGAAACCTTCAGTTCATTTTACTTTCCCATATTATTACCATTCAAATTAAAAAAAAATCAACATTAAGAATCCTTGATTAAAAACAAAGAAAATACAATTCAAATTGTCAAGAAATGAAATTAAAATAAAAATTTAAAAAGGTAAAACTGTAAACAAAACATGAAACAATGTGTTGTGTACGTTTTCAGCGTCCCAAATTCTCCTTTCGAAAATAAGTCTCCTCCCATTATTCGATTTGTAGTTTTAACATTACAATTTAAGATGTAATAAAATAAAAACAAAAAAGAATAATTTCTTATTGATTATTTTTTAAGTGAATTTTTGGTACTTTTTCAGATTAGGACCCGAGCTAACTTGACCCCAACTCTGACCCCGTGGTTAGGGTCAAAGTTAGCTCGGGTCCTAATCTGGAGGAGAACCCGATTTTTTAATTTTTTTTTTTTACCAAATTTTCTTTTTACATACTCCCCTGTATCTATGACTTACGACTTTTTTCTTAATATTAAATTTAGCAAAACACCAAATCACATGACGGCACAAACAAATATTGGGCATCTTTTACGAGAATTCGTGTTTATTTCGAGAAAGAAACAAGAATTAAACCATTATGAATATTTGTTTGTGCTGTCATCTTAAATTGCAATGTGATTTTTGTGTTAATCATATTTCGTTCTTGTTAGCTCGTTACATCAAGTGGCTTCATGCTTTGTCTGGAGCGATTTCCATAAAACAAATTACAAATCGAATAAGCGTATCGTCTTTTGAAAAGAGAATTTGGGACGCTGTAAACATGCATAAACAATGTTCCAATAGACAGATATAAAAGGAAACGAAAACAACTCCTAGATTATTGTTGATTCTTTTTAACACTAAACAAATTTCGAAATTATCTGGTTTTATCATAAACGATTCGCGTGGCAAAGTCTAATTTTAAAGACACTTCATTTCTCCCATCTTTTGGTTAGGATCGGAGTCTTTAGTCCGGGAAGGAGAAATCTTCCAAGACTGAGACATTAAAATAAAATTTGTTTCCAGTTCAGAGCGAGGCCCTATTTAGGAGCTGGATTTTCCCTCACGTAAAAAAACAACCTTGTTTAACTTTTTTGCTAGTGGAGACAAGTAAACAGGAAAGGTAAAAATTAAACCGGTTACGTCGTCAACGTTATGTGTCTATTTTACGTCGATTAAAACGTTACCATCACAAAATTAGTTGTAGTTTTATAACAATTTAATGGTCAGATGATACCGTAGTAATTTAAATTTAACTTTCTAAAGAAAATGAAAAAAAAAAAACTCCCGGATAACGCCCTTTTAGTACATCTGGTAAATAAACTAATTTTATTTTGGAATGATTGCTGTTCAAAAATACTTAATCCACTTCTTTTTGTTTTTTACTATCCCAAAAGTTCCAAACAAAGCTATCGCGGCCTTTACCGGGAAATGTTTATACGCTTTCGTGTGCGCAATAGACATCGTTAAGAATTACCGGTTGGATATCCTATTAATTTCATGCAGTATTGTAAAAACGTGCTGGAGCGCGAATAGGGAATTCTCGTGTTAACGAGACTTCATAGAAAGAAAAAAAGAGAACATGGCTGATCCAACCGGACACCATTGTCGCATCCCATCAGTTTATATAACAGTAATAATGACATATGCGTCACTGGGATTTCGTACTAGCTCTGTTGGTTTCTTTAAAAGCTGATTTAATATTAACTCATTATTTACATGAATCATTGGATTGGTAAACTGGTCTTTTTCTGGTCACATTTCATGAGTGCACACCACTCTTACGTAGTTGATAATTAAAAAATGGTTGACACCTTCTAATGTGGATGTTGTCTTGTATTGCCCGTTCAGTGATTGATTTTATTTAGAGTTTTCTTTTTGTCAATTTCTAATATTACACAACATTCTGTTAGTTTGTCCTCCCAAATATTCAGTAATTCTAGTGCGAAATCCGTTCTCATATTAAAGTTGGAAGTCCTTACAGTGGGAGTAACGTGATATAGAGACTAAACTGTCTCTCAATAACAGTTGTTGATGAAAACACAGTTTATCGAAGGATGAGAACCTAGTATTTATTTACCTCCTCTCCAGGAGGTTAGGCACAAGGTCAGTTTTATCTTACTCCCACAAGTAAGATGTGACCCAAGGTCGGGTCGAGAAAGTGGGGTTTGAAAAGCCAGCGCCCGAGAAAGTGAGCACTCTGGGCAGCCCCATCGGCATTCCCCGCTAGTAGAGATCTCGTTTTAGGACATTAGCACAAAATAATGTTCCAACCGATGAACAGTTTTCAAAAGTTGATTGAGCCCAAATAATGATTGTGTGGGTTTTTACGCAAGAACGCACATAAATGACAGGATTATATTACATCCCCCGATATCTTTGTTCATAACAAAGACAAATAAATTTCTAGAAACAACTTGTTTGAATTGGTATTGTGAAAGATTGTCTAACTGTGTAATGCATGAAGTAAGCCGGTAATTGTAGTATCACAAGTCACGCTTTCGTTATTTCGATAGGTATATAGCGTTCTATGATTGTGAGGTCGTCTTTGGCAATAGTAGTCTGTTACAAATATAATCTCATATTCGGAATGTTGGTGGCATTTTTAGATGGTTTGGTGTCCTGAGTAGAGTTTGCATGTGTGCAACATAAATGCAAGTCTTTGGTTTGTGCCTTTATCCATGTGGAGTGTCTAAGATAATTTGGCAGAATCTGAGACACTCAACACAGTTTTCTATCTTGAATAAAGAGAAAGATCTTGTAATTAGGATTAAAGTGCTCAGAGAAAAGTCAGATGGTAGTAGATTGGCAGAACGACTTGATGACGTAAATATATTTGAAAATGATTCTCCCTATTGAGGAATTGAATGATCCTTAAGCTGACAGAACTCACTGTGGCAGTTTTTCAAAGGGTTGACTGCAGTCACGACATGCATACGCTTATTTTCTTGTATAAGGCTTAGTATATATAAAGCTTCAATTTTGGATGAAAGCCAGTTTGCTTCTAACCTTTTGAGTTTGCTAATGAAAAAAAAAATCGGTGATCTTCAGTTTACTGCAGTCTGTAATCATGTATAATGTTGCGACGAGTCAGTTAACGTAGAGCAAGTGATATTTCTAGCTCTTAGAAAGTGTGTGTGTGGGTGCACATTGGGGATTTGATATTGGAAGGTAGGTATGGGAAGGGAGGTAAACTTGAAAAGCATGTGATGAGGCATTTTTTATGTTTATACTTCTCCACACAGATATACACAAGTTAGAAGAATGATTTAAAAATGTATATATATATTTTTAAAATTGAATAAAATAATACAAGTTTTTTTCAATTTACTTTCTCAAAAATTTGTTTTTGTTTTGCTAAGTTTCATACCACATTGCTGTTTAGTCAAGATAAGTTGGGATTAGTAGATGCAAGCCAAATTAAGATGATCAAATTTTCAAGTGTAAATGTAAGCTCCTCTACAGTGGAGATCTTCTTACTATGGTGCGTGATGTGTCTGTCTGCTTGAAGAAGGTGATGCTCAATGAAGGCAATGAGTCGCTGGTAGAAATCTTCAGGGCACTCATCGACTTCTAATTTAATATCGCTGAAGTCAAGATAATGGTCACCTCTGGATTGAAAACCATAATAGTTATGGCTAAACTGCCAAATACTTTCAATAGAGGTCAAACTTTTCACAAATTTAGTTATGACAAGACAGTAATTTACTATCTGTTTTAACGCGAGTTTTAAGTGAAACAACCTTCTGTGTGGCAGTCCGTCTTTCAGACTGCAACTTGAATTAACTGATTCGTAAATTCAATGTTGGGATAAACCATATATTGTTTTAGTCAAATTGTTTTAAGATACATACTCTAAGTTCAGGATTCGCATGTAACATAAATTATGTTTCCAACTCTCAAATGCATTGATGGTTTCTACTTTGGATAAACACCATTATTTTAGATCTCTATGAAATCAAATAAAATGTATATATTTTTACAGAAAAGCTATTCATACAAAAAATACATACAACTTTTCTTAATGACAAGTTAGAAACTTTTAGTTATTCTCCAAAAGATTTCTCTGGTGCAGAAAAGAACAGTGAGTCATGCATTGCACTCTAAACAGAAATTTGTGTGTCAAACGTTTGCTTGATGTTCCTTGGCTATTTCGCCGCTTGCTATAGCAGCAGTTCAAACAAGTCTCAGTGTTATCATGGGAACCGAATGTATGGAGGTACACAACAACAGTGCGAGTATCAGATTGGCTCGCGTTCCTCGGTTGCTTCATCACTCATTATAGCAGCAGTGTTATCATGGGAACTGGGTATAGCGTTAGACCTCTTCAAAATTGACCTTTTTCTTCAAACATATGGAAACTGCTATTATTCCCATTCTCCAAGGTCTAAATTAGCTAAATATACCAGTTATTGTGATCTTGGACCTTGGCTATGCCTGCCTCAAGAGCCATGTAATTTTATTGTTGACGTTTTTCAAAAACGCTGCAAAATATGGGATATTATGTCCTTATTTTCATTGTAGCTTTCCAGAGGTTGATGCTATAGCATTGAAAGTGGTACCAAATGAAAGCTAATAAAATTTTCTTGCATATGGTAGTAAGCACAATAAAACACATGAACACCTGTGTAAATTTTAACTAATTTTAATGCACAAACAGCTGGGACACTACAAAAACTCAGTTTGGTAGTATGATAGCACTGCACTGACACATATATTGCATAAGAAACTGTCAGATAGGATGTTACTAATACATGTATTATCACTTGTTCAATGTGGCTTTTTTGAAACTGTCAAATTTTTTCCTGTGGTACTCCACAACTTGTAGTAAGCAGCTTCTTTGCTCTGGGTCACTTGTGATCTGAGTTGCAAAGTCACTCATTAGTTTCACACCTCTCTCAGCCACATCATTGGTCACTTTCACTGACCTCACAAACTTCTGTGCATTCCTGTAGCTGTCATTGTCTTCCCAGGTGTCAGCAGGAGTAGTGAGCCAGTCACATTTCACTCGAAGAGCATCAAACAGAAAGTGAGACTCTGGCCCTACCAGGTCTGTGAGAACTGTAGCTGCATTGATGACAGGAAACACTGGCTTGCCTTTCCTGTAACTCTCAGGTTTCTCTGTTTCTGACAGCTTGACTGCGAGCTTCTCTTTTGCAGACTTGGTCATGCTGGCATGTGAACTGAACAAGGTGAATGGCGCTAGTTCCTGGGTCAGATACCAGCGGTGGTTGTTCATTTTCTTGAGAACAGAGGTTGCTAGTTCATAGTCATACTGCTTGTATTGCAGCATGTTCTTCATAAGCTGGAGGTCATGGATAGGTGCATCAGCTGCAGATGTGGTGGTCACCCAGTGGCTGGTGTAGAATAAGGTCAGGAACTTGTTCATCCTCTCCAGCTTGAAGATAGTGTCCGTGTTGTATTTTAGTTCCTTGGAAAACATGAGCATCTTCATACAGTAAATGTTCCTGGCCATCCAGCGGGCTTGGTGAATGGCACCTGGCTTGGCCCAGTGGATACCTCGAGGAGGTTCCTCACCAAGCAGGATCAGGCACAGCTCTGCCACCTCTCTGTAATCTGCCCTCGGACTTGCTTCCTCAAGGAAATTGCTTAAGACTGCAATTGTGCTTGTCTTCTTCTGTTTCAAGTCTTGTTCAACTAGGCCCAGAACTCTTGGGCAGTCCTTAACCAACTTGTCCCACTTCTCTTTCACATTGCTGAACATTGGGTTGTCAGGACTCTTGACCTTGCTGAACACAGCCTCCCATACACTTCCAATTATTACCTCTGATATGTGATGGCGACAAGCGAAGTAGAATACCTTTTTGCCTAGTTTTTCTTCAATAAGCTTCGCTGCACCCTTGTTGATGCCACTGTTGCTTGCTGTGGTATCAAATACCAAGCCTACAATGTTGTCTGTGAGACCCCATGCTTCTATCAGTTCCAATGTAGCATTACACTGTTGGATTCCTGTGGAACTTTCTATGAAGGGCACACCAAGCAGCTTCCCTTCTTCATACTGTGAAGTACCAGAGACGAGCACTGCAAGACTTTCCACTGGGTATCTTTCACCAAGAACATCCCGTAGAAGTTTTCCATCCCAGTGTAGTGTGCAGTAATCTGGCGGACTTTCCTTGAAGTTATTCATGTAACTTTGGCATAAGTTATGACGAGTGTTTATCCTATTTCGTCTTGTAGTAGAGGCTGATATAACAAAGTCATCAAGATCTGCGCCTCCTGCCTTCAACACTACAGACACCATGGCTGTGGTCTGGTTGTCAGAGAGTGACAACCGATCTGCAGTGCTACAAATCTCTTCACTGGTCATAACTGAGTGTGGAAAGTGTAAGGTTATCGTACTTGGTTTTGATGAACAGCTTGGTGTTGTCTCAGTGTATTCTGACCCCTCACTAGTACCAGAGCCTTGACTGTTCTCTGGGTCTTCATCACTTGAAATTTTCCCAACTTCTGCTGCTGCAGCAGTCACTGATGATAACATTCTCTCTTCTCTTTCTTCTCGGAAGCTTTTCTCTCTAGACTTCTTCTCAAACACCTTATCATGACCTGACATGTGTGCCAGGCGAGTTGTCTGTTGATCCAAGTAGAAATTGACGTCCTCTTCCTTGGTCTCCTTTGTGAGCAGCCTGTTGCTTCTTATCTCCTCCACAACATCCTTTGCTCCAATATCAAATAACTTGTCTAAGTCCTTCAGAAAGTTAGCTCGTTTCTCTTCCTCTGGTTTGTTATTTCTTCCCTTGTTTTTAACAATTTTCCTGTACTTTTCATGGAGGATCATGAAACGGTTGACTGCATTTGGTCTAGTTAGTGTTTTAATCCTTGCCATATTCCAGAATGGCAAAACGACATCCACTGTATCATGGGCTAAAGACCTATTGTCACTGTTGGGATTATCATTCCTCAAATGCAGGAAATACTGGAACACCTGGCGATTAGTAGGAAGTTGAGAGCCCCTGATGCTGGAGCTGGGTTGCCCAATGAGATACACATCACTGAATGACCTTGTGGCAGGAGTTGCCACCTTTCTTCTCTTTTCAGTTGGTTCATCCCGTTCACTTGTATCGCTGACCACTTTCCCACAGCATAGTTGTCTTCCAGATGCCATGTTGTCAGCAGTTCACAAATCTTAAATCAGCTTTAACTTACAATCTGAAATGAAGAGATAAAACATAGTGATAATAAATTATATACATGCATTAAGAGTAACATTTTTGAGATAAAGTTATGTATTATATGATGGCATCCTTTCCAAGCATAAAAAATATATATGTTTGTGCATTAAAATTAATTAAAATTAACACAGGTGTTCATGTGTTTACTACCATATGCAAGAAAATTTTATTAGCTTTCATTTGGTACCACTTTCAATGCTATAGCATCAACCTCTGGAAAGCTACAATGAAAATAAGGACATAATATCCCAAATTTTGCAGCGTTTTTGAAAAACGTCAACAATAAAATTACATGGCTCTTGAGGCAGGCATAGCCAAGGTCCAAGATCACAATAACTGGTATATTTAGCTAATTTAGACCTTGGAGAATGGGAATAATATCAGTTTCCATATGTTTGAAGAAAAAGGTCAATTTTGAAGAGGTCTAGTATAGCGTGCAAAGGCACTTTTTAACACAAGTTCGTATAGCCATTACGACTTAAAGACTTGCAAATAAACATTCCATTACTAAAAAATAATAATGGTATTAAAAATAATAGTTATAATAATAGTATTATTATTACTATTATTTTCACTTCCATTATTATTTTTGTTCTTATTATTATGTATTCACTAGAAGTTCTCACACTGGTCATCATCAGTGATTGCTCACTGATAATAATCGGTAGTATTTCCTGGAGTCTGAATGACAAGTCGCCCCAGATTTCCAGTACTCTCCACCTCTTTCGATAATTATTGCAAATGACTTTGTGTTATCGCAACAGCTGCTTACCATTGATTTCTCGCTGGCAACGATCATTGGTCTTCTCTGGGATTTGTGTGACAATAAGCCTCCCCAAGGTCCTAGTACTCCTCCAGTGGAGGTCTGGTTAGTGCTCTCCCTCCTCAGTCTTTCCATCCTCCTTAACCCTATGACTTTTTTGTGTGGTATCAGCCGGGGTGGGGGGATTATTATTATCTAAATAATAAACTATTATCTTTATCTTTCTATCTAACTTTATTTAGGATAGTGAGAGATTTTAACATTTCCCAAACTAAAAAACACAAATGAAACTTGCGATCACTCTGACTTGAATAATATAAACAATCATTAATGACAATTCTTGAACTTTGAGGAAGAGCTAATGAGTCTTTTTAGATATTTTTCCATTTTGGGAGACATTTTTCAGTCCTCCTCGGCTGGGGATGGGGGGGGGAGGTTAGGTGAAAGTTTTCCTGGAGTGATGAGTACTTGTTTCAGGTAAATAATCATTAATCCTAACTTTTGGAGGATATAGCAAAAGCTAATGAAAGATTTTAGATGTTTGGAAATGAAAATGCTATTTTGGAGCATTTGGCCACCCCGGGTGGCAAACCAAGAATTTTCCCGAAAAATCTGTCTGTTCATGCAAAATTTTCTAATAAGCTGATTTTGAGAAATTCAGAAGACTAACGGAATAACTGATGGACAGTAACAAAACATTTAAGTATTTTTGCTTAACACCCTAAATATAATCAGCAGATCATAGAATATATGTAAAAATGGCAAATGACATATTTACTTGTCAGCAATTATTAAAATGATTCGAAGTCGTAATCTTTTTCACATTGATTTATTTTGTTCATTTCTAAAATACTTTTTTAATTTGCAAAGATTTTCGCTCATATAAAGTTTATAAATATATCTTCAACATAGCCCTACTAGGAAGATGCTGATTAAATATATACTAGTGTAGCTGTGTCATCACAAATGACAGCAACATATATTGGTGTACCTACTATTGAGTACCTTACATTAAGATGGATGTCAGACAGATAGAATAAGAGGCTTATTTATATAATTACATTAGTAATAAAACCTCAAACTTGTTAAATAAAACCTTGGCAAACACTTCAAAAAACACTAAACTCAGTGTTTATCAAGTGTTTTCAAAGGTTTCAACCGAGTTGTAAAACAATAATGTTACATGTATGTAGAAATAGAATAAACAATGTACAGTAGCTACATATTAATAATTTATACATTGGATATAAAAATAGATAATATTTGGATTTTATTGGAAGTATGAATATTGAAACATGAAATAATTAAACCCAGGATTTCATAAATTGTAATATAAGAATAAGATCTCTGCTTTATTTAACCTACGCGACCAGTACCACTACAACTGCTGGCTTAGCAAGTGTTATCGCCACGGCAGTTATTTGTATATTGTAGATGTAGTTTACCAAAAGTTCATGGAACAACTTAGACATTATGATTTGTAATGAAGTTTATACAATGAAATAATTTAAAAGTAAAATATCAATAATCATACTTATAATTAGGGGTGGGACGTAATGGGTGAAAATTTCAGATTCATGCGAGTAGTATTTTTTTGTGTTCATTTATACATAAATAAAACTAAACAATCAAACATTTTGAAAATTTTGTAATATTCAGAAGGTGCAGGCCAAAAATAGCCATTAGGACTCCACGGGACTCAAAATCCATCATTTTTCGGTGAAAAAGTGGTTTCATGCAACATTGCAGGTCCTAAAACATCCTCAAAAACTATGAATGGATATAGATGGTTAAATCTGATATAGTACTGTAATTTAGGACCATTTTCAGACTGTAAAAGGGTTTTCATGAATGTAGAATAGCTAAAAACTAGTGAAAAATAGCCAAAATTAGCCAAAATTTCCCAAAATCCTCTGTTAAGCTACCTAATTGGTTCCCAAGCATTTACAATGGTTATGCATGGCTGTAAATAGTTGAAACTGACAAGACATTAAGGTTTAACACCAGTTCTGGGGGTTTAGGAGCCCCCCAAGGTAGAAATGGGGGTCAAATTTCAGCCAAAATGGTTAAAAATGCACCACAAACTACGTATCCAAATGATACCACTGGAATCATATAAACAGAATAGTGGATAATGCAGTCAATTTAATAAAACATCCTTAATGGCTATGAAATGTCATGAAATAGTCAATTGAAGTTGTGGAAATCCATGGGGAACTGCACAGGAGATCAGCCAATTACTTGTACATCGACTGAAATAAACCTTCAATGATTTCCCAATTCTCGACTTCGAACTTGGTTTGACGTGTACTCATGTCCCAAGCACCGAGCACATTGCATGGAATGATCTGGATTATATTCGTGTTCTGTTCATCATCTATCTGGGGATATTTCCATGAACGCCTTGCAGAATCACGGTTGAAACATTCCAGATACTCCACCATGTAGTTGTTCTCGTCAACCTTTTTTCTAGTCATTCCGATGTACCAATTTCTTCCAAGTGGAGTGTCCCAAACTGCAACACAAGATTCATTCAGAGGAATATCATCAGACTCTTCTAGGATTTCAACATCTTCCTCAGTATCAATGCTCACATTATTATCATTATCTGTCGTGCAAGAAAGCAGAATGGAGTTTTCATCTGGAAATAAAACTTCTTCGTCTGCATCTTCATCATGGTCACCAGAAAGAAGAATTCCCAAATTTATTTTCATCTCTCTGTCACTCATTCCATTTACCCTGTACAGCTCTGGGTTCTCCTGAAAATCGTGCTTGCAAATCAGTTTACGAAACAATAGTTCATTCCTCAGCATCGTTTTTTTCGTTTTCTCATTTTGCTTTTCTTTCAGTGCTCTCTCAACCTCTTCTACTGAAGCAAAGAGACCACTATGCTCTTTGCATTTGCTAAGAAGAATTGCTGACGTCTCCTTTGAGTGGATAGCTTTTCGGCGCTTTTCTACAATCTTTACCTTCGTGATCTCCTATTTTTGCTAGGTCGGAAGCATAATATCATGATGAACGAACTACATACATTAACCCCACCCCCACAGGAAAGGTAATTACTAAGCTGGTTATATCATTACTGACGAACATACCCCCCCCCCCCACCTCCAAGAAAAGAGGAGTTAATGCCTGGGCGTATAATATCATGACAACAGAATAGATAGGAAGCAACCCCGAACCTGTAAAAAAGGGAGAAAGTTAGCCTTATATGCCCCCCCCCCCCAAAAAAAAAGATGAGGTAATGTCTGGGAGGAATATATCATGAGGAATGAAAAATATACTACACTACCTCAAACGGAGGAGGTAAAGCACACACACAAAAAGAAGGATGTGGTTATGCCTGGTCGGATGGTATCATAACAGAACAGATACTACAATACCCTCTCCAAAATAGAGGAGGTAATACCTGCGAGTATGGTATGGCAAGTTTTATTGTACATGCTGAAAAATATAGTCGCCATCTGAAGTATGCAAGCTAAGGAAGAATGATAACTTCCTTTCATATTTTTTGATTAAAAAAGACATGTTTATAACGTTGAGTTATCGTTCTTCCTTAGCTAGTCTCTTACTTGATTTGTTTAGATGGCGACTATATTTCTTCAACCTAATTTTTATTTTGGCGTTTCACATGTACGATCAAACTTGACATAACTTAGGGTTTTTAATGATCTTTTTGTTTTGTTTATTTAGTAAAACATGGTTTAAGTAAAAAAAATAATAAGTTTATTATGTGTAATACCAAAACTTATTTCACTCTAAATAATTTACATGACTGAAATAGGAATTAACACCAAATGAAAGGAAAAATACCCCTTTTCCTAAAGAGGAGGGGTTAATTAAAAACACCCAGCATGCCTATTTTTTTAATTTAATTAAGAAGTGAAAGAAAATTTTAAATTTGAAAAAAATCTTACAATTTAAACAGAAAATCCAATTTTATTGGTTTGTATTTTAAGTAAAAGACGTTATTATTTCAGACTGTATATTTATATAATTTTTGCTCTTTTATTTCGTAAATAAATCATGTCCCTCAAAAACAATAAAAAAAAGAAAATCTACCGAGAGAGAGAGAAGGAGTGATGATGACGTCAAATTTTTATTTTTTATTGTTTTTAAAATAGTCAGAGAGAGAGAGAGAGAGAGCGCGTACTCCCATTCTCTGTGAACTTTTATGCCTCATCGGTATATCTTTCCCGCTATCTAAGGCATATTTGTTTCATCTAAATTATCTCCCTTGATATTTTAAGAAAGTTTTTTCATAATTTATTCATTTTTTAAATTAAATTACTTCAATTAATTACTGTTAATATTGACAAAACTATTGCAGATACACAGGGAAAATAAAATAATAAAATCATAAATGAATAACAGCGAATATTAATTAAATGATTGTTAAAAAAGAAATGCAAATTAGACACATATTTGAATGTCTGTATGGGTTTCTTTAGTACGATATATATACCATATTTCAAAAATATACTATTGTATTACCGATTTAAATAACAATAACACGTTTTCATGATACTATAGGAGTGATAAATGGAAAAAGCTTTCGCATTTATTCATTTAGATATATGGAAATTGAAAAAGGAAAACCCCAAAATATTTATGTATTCATCAACATTTCATCTTTATTATAAGACTTCCTCAGGATGATTGTCTGAAGAAAATATCACACAAGTACAAAATGTTGGAATGGATGGTGGTGGCGGCAGCCGGCTCAGAACCTGTGTCCGCTTAAGCAAAAACTCAAAATATGAGTAACAAATAGATGGTGGCAGTGGCAAGCGGCGGTTGGAGTATAAAATCATTAGGAAGTAGAAGAGGTATGACAATAAATGTGGAGGGAGTGGGGGGGGGGCGAACGTTGGTCGCAGCTCAAATTAATTTGAATTATGAAGGGAGTGGGGGATACAGGATATGCCTATTGAATCTTTTTTAATTAAGTCTTGAGATGAGAGAAATGGAAGGTTATTGTGTGATACGACTGTGTGGTAGGTGACCATATACATTTTGTGGTGCACTTTGAATGATAGTTTGTTGTTGGATTTTATTATGAGTGTGTCTAAAAAAGGTATTAAGTTATTTATCTGTTTCATATGTAAATTTTATGGAGGGTTCAACTGTATTTAATTGTTTTTTGAGGTTTTCAATTTTTGTGTCTTCGGGAAGAGAAATTAAAATTTTTAAATAATGGACAAAACCACACTTATATTCTCACAATTTTTTGTTACAAAACTTTCTCCTGAGCACATCAGAACAGAAATATTATTTCCTTTTCCCCTTTTTAATTTTTAGTTTTCCACACATTGGGTGCGACTTTACGTGGTAAGTTATGTATGTGTATGTGCATATATATATCTGTGGCTAAATGAGTATGTGTTTGTATGCTAATACAATGTAGATGTCAAATATGAAAACCTCCACACTTGACCTTGTTCCTCGCCCACATCACCTCCCACCCTCGCCCACATCACCTCCCACCCTCGCCCACATCACCTCCCACACCGTCCTATCACAAAATCCTCACATCTTAAACTCCCGTTTCTCTCATCTCAAGGCTAAATAAAAAAAGATTCAATAGACATATCTCATCCCTCCACCCCCTTCATAATTTAAATTAATTCAAGCCGCGGCCAACGCATTTATTATACTACCTCTTCCACTTCCTAATGATTTTATACTCCAACCGTCGTTTGCCACTGTCACCATCTATTTGTTACTCATATTTTGATTTTTTACTTAAGCTGACGCAAGTTCTGAGCTGGTTCCACCACGACCATCCATTTCATACATTTTGTACTTGTGTGATGTTTTCTTCAGACGATCATCCTGAGGAATTCTTATAATAAAGATGAAACGTTGATGAATACATAAATATTTCTTGGTTTTCCTTTTTCAATTTCCATTAGATCGGAACACTTTCTTTGTTTCTTTATCATATATATATATATATATATATATATATATATATATTAAACAAATGGTAGTTGACGCGTTGGGTCAGTACAGATTTCAATAAGGTTTTACCTAAATAGTCATATTTTAAAAACCAAAGCACTTGAAGTTCTCAAAATTCCACCATTTTCTTTTGAAATGAATATATTTTGACATGAATCAATAAATAATAATCTATATGATATATTTGAAGAGTTTTGAACCAGTAAACTAATAAAAATGTTAACACTGCTGACATATCGTTTTCACAACTTTTGTGAAGAATGGGGGTGCTTTTTAAAAGTTTCGCCTCCTCTCTGAGAAATTTTTCATTGAATTTGGAAATCAATCAGGAGAGACGAAGCCTTTAGTCCTGGTCGCGGTACAATTTAAATTGATTTATTTCTTTTATGATTGTGTCCAAGAGAAGACTTCAACATGACGAATACCAAACATTTTGAAAAGAAGATTCTGTATACCCCAACTGATAAGTAAATCAATCCGTTTACCCTTTTTATGTATTAAAATTATAATTGTATGTTTTACCTTTTTGTAGTAGCAATTTTTAATTCTGTTATCAGAAAAAATATTGGTTCCATTTATTGTTGATTAAACAGGCTAATGATAATGTCAGCAATAATAGTTATAGTATCATCAAATAGCAGCTGTAAACTGAATATATAATTAAGTTTAATCTAAACATACTTTATACACTTTTATTTTGAAAAAAACCCTTTTTTTTTTTGCTCGACATTGTAATATTCTTCAAATAAATTGACTCTCAAAAAGTGTTTGACGCATTTTTATGTTTCTTAGTTAGCCACTTCCCCTCCCCCAAATCTTTTATATTTTTTCATGCTGAAAAGTTAATAAAAAAAGAATTTACCTTACAACTAATCCGAATAACAAGCCCCACTCTCAAATTATAAACCTCTCTTAACCCTAAGTCTGAGTGGCAAGCCCCCCCCAATCATATATGAAAAATAGATCCCCTACCTCTAAAAATATCAACGGCACAGGAATTATTTCCCATAGAAAAATAAATTAGTATATTGCCCTAAAACGCTAGAATGGCATGGAAATAGGATTATTTTACAGCCAAATAAAATAACCATTCATATTGTTGCAGAGCGTGACTTTCTCTTTTCAAGTAATGGTTCATCCCAACTGTGCCTCGCTAGACTTGATTCTATAGAAAATGTTATGTCTACTGTTTTGTCCTTCAACAAGATTATTTCCACTTGTTGGAAGAGTAGACTATTCTACAGGGTTTTTCTTTTTTAGTTGATGTATCTGTTCCACTCGCTTCACCCGCAAGTGTCTGCAATGTGTTGAAGCAGTTGACTCATTGCCAACACCTTATCTGATGTTTGCATATGTGGAATTCTCATTTAGTAGTTCCACTTCTTGAACTAAGGGTTTATTCTTTGTTTTACAAACTGCTATAGAAAGACTGACCCTAGTTTTAACTGAAAGAGAGAGAGAGAGAGAGAGAGAGACTGACTGACTCTTATATACCTGATGTTGTGAAGAAGGGTCTCTCATAGATAGAAATAAGTTTTGACATTTCTGAGTGAACCTAATGGTTTTTCAAAAATCTGTTGCGGTCCTGAGTATGACATTAAAGTGCATCTAATGATGAGGCCTCAATTCGGTAGCTTTGGGGAGTCACCTCTTCATTCCTATTACTCCCAGGTCCACTCTGACCTGATTGGTAATGCCTGTCAGGGTCCCATCTTTGGGTTAAATAGAATTCATTTATTACAAACTATTATTTACAAAATATATGCCTACAATTATATAATCTATCAAATATTTGAAACGGTTAAGAACTTAAAGCATAACATAATCTGAAATGGTTTGTAAAACCAACCAACCAATCAAAATCTGTTTTCTGTATTAACCCATGTTCTCCTTTCTTATGCACCTTTAAGCTTACACTGATATACTTCTTCTTACTAATAGTTTTTCAATTCTTGCAAGAGATATTGTTCACTCTCTTCCAAGTCTGTTTTTCTCCATTCATCTTTCAATAAATATAAAACATTTGTGCTTGAAATATATTCTCTTCTATTATCAAACAGCTCTTTTTGTATAATGATCTGCGCATTAATCTCCTTGTGCTATATTCTCGTAATGTTAACATTGTTATATTTTTATTTTGAAAATCAGTAACATTGGGAAATTATATTTTAATTTTGGTATAAAAATCAAGGATTTCTTTTAGTTATTCTGTTTTATCTTCAAACAGAATGACAGCTACTATTATATTGAAACCTGATATAACTATCAGAGGTGTGGAGTCAGTCTGAACAAATTGACTGCATTCCGAGTCAGGGGAAAATTGACAGCTTTCGGAGTCAATCAGTGAAAATTAGTAGACTCCAAAACAGAAAAAAAAGATGCGTGATAAAATATGTAAAAAATGCCAAACACAAAACTCGATCTTTGTGTAATTAATAATGTTTTGTTTTTTTCTTTTTTGTTTCTGGCATTTTTTATCATATATCACTTTTTTAAAAATGGAATTCTTTAGATTTCGTTCATTAAAAAAAATGATTTCAGAATTTCCAAAAGAATTCAAAAACCTTGAAAAAGATGTCAAGTTTAAAAAAAATCTAAAATGCTATCATAAATAGTATATATATAAATCATTATTAGTGGAAGAATTTTAGTTTGATGTCTGTCAGTGTCGAGCGCTTCGGTTACTGATTACACAGCTCAGTAGAACAATATTCTGTAAAATAAATGAATAATTTTTTTCTGCAAAATATGCAATAGCTCAAACCTTTTCATTGAAGAAATGTGTGTAAGATCCAAATTTTGACTGTTCTTTGGAACATACTTATTTAATTTCATGGCTGGCATGAACATTTCCAATAAATTCTTCGGTAGATTGTGATGCACTCAGTGAGTTTACATCTAATGATAACCACTGTCTGTATGTTAAGTCTTTCATCAGGTCGTTCTATAACTTTTGAAACAAAGACAATACGGCAACAGGCAAAGAAAGATGATAAACAGGAACTGAATTGAGTATAAAAATAGCCGATTTTTATTTGACCCGACGGTACAATTACGAAAGGTTAGGTTCAGTCGTTAACATCACTGAGACGTTGATGCTGAGTGCCTGGTTGGCTTGCTTCTCCAACATTGATGGTCGAAGTGTAGATGTTGCACTTAGGTTAAATAGCTTGGTAGACTGAAATAGAGATTGTCCTGAAAAGGACAGATAAATCATCGCAAGTGTTGTTTGTAGTTTTGTGAATTGTCATGGAATGGACGGATTGATCACAAGGTTTCCTGGAAAAAGAGACATTGGTTCTGAGCTGGTCGAGTATGATGTATCAAGATGCAGCTGAAAAGTTATGTTTGGGCTGGTTGAGTCGAAGTAGTTGACAGCTGGATGAAGTTGTCTGAACATTAGCATAGCAGCTGATTGAGTTAACCGCTGAATCAGTGATGCTAGTCAACAGCAAGATTAAGTTGCTTGTACTAATAATCGAAGCGGCACATAATGTGGGCTCGTATAGTTAGCCAAACTGCAACAAATGTCCTGTTGCCAGACAGAAAAATAAATTGCGGCAGTAATTATACGGTCCCAGGATAGGTAATCAGATACAAACTGATATCTGAGATGTTATCGACAGAGTTCCTGGGAGGTGGCACAGGTGTAGCACAATGAGTAATTAAGTCAAAGTAATTAATGGGAATAATTAAATTATCCCCAAATATTAGACTTTGCTAGTAGGACTGTCAGTGAGTGAAAAACCTCGGCTCCGTTTTGAAATAACTAAGAGTCGTGGAATGCACACATGTAAAAGGGGTAACCTGCTGAGCTTAAGATTCAACCTCGCGATATATTCACAGCACGATGGTACCACATGTGGTGCCTAAAACCTGGATAAGACCCCGAGCTATCATGGTGCAGCACGACTTGTTCACAATGGTGACGTGACTCAAAACCAGACTCACACAGAATACAACCCTGAGTGACATCCCGGGTCACAATCGTATCCCACAAGTGGCCAGAAATAAATACTACACTTTGAATGATTTATTTGCAGAAGATATTAAAAAATTACATTCAAAACAAATTAGGCACAAGGCCATCAAAAGTTTGGGGAAAATGGGTGTTGTTGGTCATTTTTGGTCTATAGTGATAACAATGTCTATCCCTACTCTTAACTAGAATCATCTCAGTCACCACAATACCACATTTACATATCTACTTAAGATATTCCTATATTGAAATATATACAAAGATTTCATTGGAATAACACGGAGTGAGGAAAGAACAAAACTTTGATCTTAAAGATTGGTGCCAAGTAGCTGGCCAAAGAGGCGAATTTGAGTTTTCTTGTTGCTGAATGTGTACTTCAACAAGTTGAGTAGATTCACTGATCTCACCCAATAAGGAAAAGGTCACACCAATTGACAGCATCTGATTTACTACCAATTGAGTCGTGATTATAAATCGCCCATAACATGTTTTGTTTTCTGTCAGTGCACTAAGCTCAGTTTCCACCAATATTTTATATTTGATGAGCAGGGTTATCTAGAATTGCCTTGTATGAATAAAGACCCCTTTGTTTTCCTGTTATACAGGGTGGGCCAAAATAAGGGTCCTATCTTTAAATTTGAATAACTTGAATTTGAATAACTTCCACAAAATAAAAGTTAAACTCACCAAACTTTATGTGTGTGTAGACTGACCCTTCCGAGATTTTTTGAAATAAACAAAACAAATTTTAGGCGAAAAACACTTCTTAAAACTTACAAAAACTAAAGTATTGTTTTTTACACTGTTTTGAGTTTTTTAAGCAAAAAATAATGTTTTCTAAATGAGGGTACGTTCCTTAGAGCTAATACGGCTGATGCTTGCTTCGGAAGGGGTCCTTTACATATTCTAAAAAAAAAATCAAAAAAAAATCAATAAATAAAAAAGTTATGAATTTTTTAAAATAGGACCCTTATTTTTGCCCACCCTGTATATGGAAAACTATTTGACATTTTTCATTATTTTTATATCTAACTATTCTTTAATTATGGGTAAAATGTTATTATTTTGGGGAATTTTCTGCTGTGTTGTATAAACTGTAATGCTTTCAAAAGATTGGCCATTTACTGATAACTGAAGAGAAATTGTAACTGAAAATGTAAAAACAACAAAGCTTGTTTTTTTTTCCTCATCCTAGTTTTATTAAACTTAATCAAATAATGTCCTAATTTTTTTAACTTTATTCAAAGCTAAGTTTGATAAAAAAGAATGACATTTTCATTTAATTTATTAATGAAAATATCGTTTCTTTACATCTAGTTAGTAGCAAGGACAAATCTTGAACCATAATTCACGATGCAGAAAGCTTTGCTAAAATAACTGAAAAAGTAATTCTTAACACAAAGGTAAAACAAGCAATGAGAAAAGGGAATTTTCAAGATGAATCTCATGTTTTTTGATAAGAAACGCTGCTCTTCATCAGTGCAGTTCCAGATTTAGTAGAAAAGAAATGTGTGATTGCTGAAATGAGTGATGATCACAAAAATACATTGATATTTCCTAATGTTGTTAAGATCATTAGTTGTAATTTTAGAGGATATTATGCTATTGTCACCGAATTAGATCTGAGTAAAGTAGAAAAAGATGATGAAATTGAGATGAACTATTTGAAAAAGTAATTTGGGAAGTGGATTGTTGCCGTCTATGATTAACATTTGTGGATTATCAGATATCTTGAAAGCATTTAATGGGGTTAGTGTTGATGGATGATCTCTATATTCTATTGAATAAAAGTGATTATTAAACAGTATATTTGTAGTGGAAAGTTTTGTGTTCATTCTTTTGCTTATTAACTGAAAAAGAGTTGAAACATTAACTCTTTTTCTTATTGTACATCTGAATATAACTACACTTTGAAAGATATTCCTTATGTCATAAATTTGTGTACGTTATGTTGGGCTGTGGAATTGGAGTCGACGTGAATTCATTGCTCTAAGATTTTCTAACTAAAAAAAAAATACATAATGAAAACTAGCCAAAAACAAAAAAATATCAAAATCTTTGTGTCATTATTAAGTGGTTGTTGTCTTTTAAAAGAATCAAATTCATTAGATCTTGTTCATTAAAAATAAACAAAAGAAAAACCCGTATTTCACAGAGCCTTGAAAGGCAAGTCCATTTTCTTCAAAATCGAAACAATATATAAGTTATTACTGGCAGATTTCTTAGGCCGGAGCCATAGTCTAACCTTTTAAGATTTCACGACTCAAGTTGAACATTTGGCTACCGATTCTGTGTCACTTGATTATTCATTGTTATCTGGCACTGTCTTATATTGGCAGCTCCTTGCTACAAAAAAAAGGGGGGGGGGTAAACTTTTAATCATCATATTCGGCTTAACGTCTGTTTTACATGCTTCCATGTGTTGGACAGCTTTTAGAAATTGACTTCCAAACTAACCCATCTTTGACCAGGTCTTTATTTATACCTCTTTTTCTCAAGTCCATCCTTATCACTCCTCCCATGTTTTCGTTGGCCCCTGTGAACTGGACCTGCTACCTCAACTGTTCTACATCTACTAACCCAAGAACTCTCTTACATTCTTTCAATATGGCTATACCATCAGTCTCCTGTTCTGCACACATCTCCCTATACTGTCTTGATTTAATTTTCCTCTTAGGTCATCAGATCTAAGCCTATCTTTAAGACTCAAATTACATATTGTATTATTCTCATATCATTTCTCACCATGCAACGGTCCAGGTTTCACTTCCATACATTGTCACACTGCATACACATGCCTTAATCTCTTTCCTTGGTCGACAGTGGTAATGCTCTGCTGGTTAGTAATGGCAGAAGTTCCCTAACTTTTGCAATCATACTAGCATCCTTCTCCTCTCTGTGCTCTAATGGTATCATCAAGGTAAGAGAATTTCTGAATAACCTCAATAACTTTGCCATCCAAATATACTTTCTCCACATCTGAGTTCGTACCATTGTCTTAAACTTCTTGTACACAAACTGATTATCATCTCTCAATACACCTGTAATTCTACTGTACTATGTACTACTGTACTTTCTTACAAGTATCACAAAAAATGGAGTTGCACTCGATTCCATTTCAACAAACTGAGCAGGGGAACTTTAACATTTTAGAAAACTTATAGTATTTAAATTTTTTCCAGATACTTCAGTCTTTTTAATTAATTTTCTTAAAATAAAATTTTTCAGCATACATTACGTTACACACATTATCTCCAGAATTTTTCTTCAAAAATATTAAAAGAAAATTTTTCTCCTAAACAGATGGTGCCCTATGAAAATGCATAATCTGTTTCATAGAAAATAATCAATTTTCCCCCTCAAAAATCAAATTGAATGTCTTTTCTGAAATTTACTGACTGAAATAAATTCTTCAAATGTATGTTATATCACAGTAAAATTGCTATTTATAGTATTCTTTCAATTCATAACTCTAAGCTGTTGGCTCTTGTAAAATAATATCACTTGATTAGTTCTCTATTGTAAAATATATTCCTTTGTTCATCTTGTAACACCTAATTTTTAGCTTGTTTTATCAGGTAACTTTTTTGTACAAATATTTTATTTGAAATTTTGCAGTCTTTTTATAAATTGTAATGTAGACGAATTCCACACCCTGAATAATAAGTATTAGAGATGAGAAACTGTTTAAACAATTGTGTGTAATCTTACAGATCAACACATAGAGAATTCCTGTCACTAAACGGGTGATCAAGAATTAGAATTGGAACACCTTCACCAAGACTTAACTGGCAACCTTATATCTTTGTTCATATTAGTGTTAGCTGTCAAAGAACAGGTTATGCATATTCGACAAACAAAAGTGAAAGTACTTTTACTGTTTTATTTATAATCTACCCAAGAGATTTTGTAACCCCCCCCCCAAAAAAAAATACATCAAGTTATGTAGCAATTTACATATGCTTTGTGTTTGAAGCTCATTATTCACAACTATTAACATCTAAATGTACAGTATCAGTTCAAGTTTATTACAGACTTATAGGATTATCAAAAATATTGCTATTTTTCAATATTACATTATTTGAAACAATGATGTTCATTATTTATATTCAATACTAATGTTACATACAGGTTTTTTCATCCAATGATTTGCAGATGTAAACAACAAATTTAGGCTGAGGTAAAATGGTGAGGTGTCTTGTCATTCAAGAAGAACATGTCTGCATCATGTGCTATTCTATACAAGAACATTCTAATCTATTTTTAGATATATAAAAAAAATCTATTTTTACTTTCAAAGAAACTAGCAAACCGGATGTAATTGCTAAAGTGGTAATGGGTGAATAAACAAATAGTGTTGCTGTAAATAGTGGAAGAGATGAGTTATAAAGATCAAAGCAATCAAATAAGTTGAACGGACTTTAGAAATAAATCAATCCATAACATAAATAAAGATGAGTCCAGTTCATCAATTGAATGAAAAACAAATCTGATTTTAAAAAATACATTAACCAAAATTACTATTAACTTTTTACTTTTTTTTTTGTTGATCCATGTAAATTACACAATTTTCTGAAACAGCACTGTCTCTCAAGCATTAACATTTCTATAACCTAGCCAACATACATTGCAAAAAAAGTCAACTTAGTAACAATTTCACTATTTTATTGGAGGGGGGGGGGTCACTTATAAATGAAAAAATAAATGAAAACGGTCATAAAATTCAGAGATTTTTTGTTGTTTTTTTTAATTTTTGAACCTCCATAGCTGTTACTAATTTAGAATCATATAAAACTATACACATGAAAATACACACAAAAGTGATTTTAATAATGGGATTAAAATCTGTATATGAGTATATTTATGTTATCTACAAATGGCTCAAAATCCAAAATTCTTAAAGGGTACTCCAGGGCCTCAAAAGCCAATTCACAAATATGTGAAACCTATAAACACCTTTAAGAACAACCTCTTAGTTATTCAAAAACATCAGTGGAATTTGCAAATAAAGCTTTTAACTTCATTGTGCTAGAGCTTTCATGATTGAAAAAAATGTAGAAATACATTATTGAGTTGTGAGTGAATCATTATATGCTGAAATTGACGAGTTTTTTTTCATATTCTAGTGTTCCTGTTACGATACACGTCACCTATCTTCAATTTACGGCATCTCAAGCCTTTTTCAATTACGGCCTCTGTTCATTTATACGTATCTTAAAGTCTCTAAAAAGTTCTCAAATAAATCTCAAGGTTTACCTTATCTTCTGTTCTCTTCTTTGGCCTGTGATTCGTCTAGTCTTCGCTGGCTGTGTCGTCTTGATCGAAGGAAGAGGTCTGTCTCAGACAGAATGAATACACGAGACACAAATTTTTGAAGGGATATTTCACACAAATTTCTTTATTCTCACACAAGCTTCTTATTTCTTTCTGGTTCGTTTGCTGTCAGGGGGATTCCGGCTTCGACTCTCTCATGCCCCGGCTATTTTCCGGTTCCTTTTGGGATATCTTCTGCCCTCCCAGAACGGGGCCTTACCAGTTTACCGGCTACATGCTCGCACCCGGTCTGAACGGTATCGCCTCTAAGCTCAGACTGATTCTAAAAAGCTAAGTTCTTGTTTTCTGTGGTGACGTAATCATCATTCCCACGCACGATATGGGGACAAAAACGACTCACTCTGATCTCTGACTCAAAGGTCACGTCAGGTGTCTAAATTTATTATGACTATTCTTGGATCAAACACTTCTCTGAACTCACTTCTGAGTCCAGAAACAAAACTTATTTTTCAATAACAAAATTAGCTATTTGATACTAGTTAACCTACTGTGCCTTGCATAATGGGGCCCTACGGTATTGTAACACTATGAAAATACATCTTTTCATGCATTTCATAATTGTAGAAGCCTGTTTGTTGTTTTGCTTAATGTTATCTCTTTATTTTTAATTTCAAATAAAAGTTAACAATGGATGAGATTAGTTGTTCAGTTGTAAAGATTTTTCAATCAAGTTGTCACACTGTTAAAGAAAAGTTTTCCAACAGACATTGATGCTATTTTAATACCAGAAATGTTGTTGATGTTTGTAACCATCACATGAATAAGTAAGTGTATGAGGATTCAACACACAGGAAAATAAAATATATGCCCCAATTTGTCACCCATGAAGTAATAGCAAAGATCAACTGGCATAAAGTCTCACTAGATGAATATAAACAGTAAAAAATTAAAAAAAGATATTTTACCGGCACAGAAATAGCACAAAAAATGTTTCCAAAAGCTGTTTATTCAAAAGTTTCAGACTGCTGTATTTAGACCAAGAAGATACAGAAGAAGACATGCAAGTTGATCAGGAGTTCATTGATGAACTATTGATTGAATTGTCCATAAATAAGACAAATGAGTCATTAAAATTGCTCTTCTGGTCACCAATCAAAACTGTCAGAAAGTTCAAATGCTTACTCTAATACCAGATAATTGGTCAGTTATGAAAACTGTTGACTATTTTAATGTTACGGAGTAAATAATAAGACCAGTCAAAAAAAATCAGATTAAATATTTCAAAGAAAGAAAAGAATGTTCAAAGAAAGATGAAGCAAGTTTAGTGCTGGATTTTTCTGAGAACTATTTTTTCATTGTACAAGATGTTGCACAAGAGTTCCTTTGGAATAATTCTCAAGCTTCTGTCCATCCATTTGTATTGTATTGTCTTAATTCTATGACTAATTCAATGAAACACAAAGCATATGCGATCATGACACTGCTGCTGTGTATGCCTTTCAAAAGCATAAATGAGTTGATCAAACCAATGTTTCCTGAACTACAGAAAATATTGTATTTCAGTGATGGGTTCTCTGCACAATACATGACCCATAAAAACTTGACTAAGTTAATTCACCATGAGCACGATCTCAGGATTGAAGCGGGATCACACTTCTTTGTCCCACGGAAAGAATGCTTACGATGGTGTTGGTGGAACAATTAAGTGCTTGGCAGCACGGGAAAGTTGACAAAGCAATACCTGACCAGATTCTAACACCAAAGCAGTTATTTACATTTGTTTCCAAGGCAATTGAAGAAGTCAGTCAACATGATAACTTGTTTTCAAAGTCTCAACATTCAAAGGAACACGTAGAAATCACCAGTTTATCCCAACTGGAGGTGACATTTCCATGTTTTTAGTTTCTGGGAATCATTCTGTCCCCAGCTTTTTGTTACAGTAGTGGTGGTTGTCTGTCTTAAAAAAAAAAAAAGAAAGAAATATGCCACTGCTTTGTTAAATAAAAATGCTATAAATAGTATATATAAAGTATTACAAGTGAAATATTTTTGTTGGAATTGGACCTTTTTAATATTTGAGGAGTCAGACCATATATAGTTTTGTGAATCTGAGCCGAACATTTGGGCTACTGACTTTTGTAGAAAATCAGAATAAGTAAATATTATGTGTCATTAAATCTTGACATAATTCGATTTTTAGATTTCAAAACATCTGGTGCTCCTCACTCTTCTGTCAATTAGATAACTTGGGTTGGGTTCTTATGAGTTTACCAACATTGTCATAATTGTGTTGATCTTCAGTTATAAAATTGTTGTTTATGCGACTCAAAAGATTTATGAAAATTGTGTAAAATCTAACATTCCTACAACTCTTTCTATTTTACATGGTACTACGCATTTTTCTGCTTTTGTTGCCAAAAAAGTTTTCATTTGAAGTGATCATATTAATACTTAGGACTTGGCATATTCATAACTTGAAAAAAGTCTACACTTTTTCATGAATAGGAATTTTTATCTTTTACTAAATTAATTTCTCTGATATATTTTTTCTCTTTCTCTATTTTAGCTGCCATCAAGATATCTTTTCTGATAATGGGATGTCAGAGTAACTATGTCGTCAGTAGAAGGAGTCGATGACAAAGCCTCTGAGCAGAAGTCTACATCTGCTCGGTTAAAAGATACACAATCTACGCCAGAAAAACGTCTCCATTTTAGACATAGTGAATCTGAAACGGTAAGCTATAAATTTTATGTTTACAAATATTTGCTTTTGTGATTTCAAATAGAAATGTTTTGTTATTTTACTTTCAGGCTCCTTGGGTTGTCAGAATAGCAAAATGTTTACTTTGATACTAGTATGCAAAACTTGATACTACTTAGCATATCGCAGAAAAAAGTTGTATAATAACACCACTGGTAGATGGCCCCCATAAATTGCATGCACAAAACTTTGAATCAGACAGAAAACGAAATAAGAACAATAAAAAAGAAAGATGGGGAGGGGGGTGAATACAGAGTACACCAACTAGGTCAAAATCTGGCCAGAAGATAGGGAGAAAGAACATTGGAGCAGTTAAATATAAAGCTGGGCAAATCAATGTCATATTTTTTAAACATTTCATAGCATCATAATTTTATACAGCTTCAGTATCGAACGTATACATAACATATATTGTGTGTGTATGTATGTATGTATATATATATATATATATCTATATATATATATATATAAGCATTGTATTGTTTTAAAAGATTTATTGAAAAATATTTAAGTCTCAATACTTTTGACAACCCTAGTTGCTTCCAAATCATTTTTTAGAATTTGTCTAAGTTATGTGGTGGACACCCAGCAACACTAAAAACAAGAACTGTCAAAAGGAGGATGTGTTTTATGGGAGCCAACAAATATCCATACTGATGGAGAGTAGAGAATAGATATTGGTTGCACAGGGACCTGGAAATCCTTGAGAGTGAAAGGCTCTGAAGTTGTCACATCACTTCTCTAGGAGAGACAACTCCGAATCTAAACTTAAGTATGAGAATATGAAAGTTGCTTGGATTAGTATCCAGGCACGCAATTAATCCTACTTTTAACACTTATGAGAAACCTTTCAAACCACTGACTGCCATGGCTAATAGTACTCTACATGAGAGTTCAACATTAAACCTTCTCGACCTAACATTCACAGGTAACTTGAATTGGAACAAATACATACTGCCAAGTTTGCTGCAAAGGTGGGCTCCCCTTACCAGGCTAGAAAACTTCTCTCAACTACCAGTATCATATATCTCTACAAAGACATCATTCACCCATGCATGGAGTATTGTTGCCATATCTTGACTGGTGCACAAAATACCAGTCTCTCCTTCTTAGACAGGGTTCAAGAAAGAGCCTCTAACCTAATAGGTCCCACACTATCTACCAAGCTTCAGCTCCTGTCCCATCGCTGCAATGTTGCATCTCTGTGCTTGTTTTACAAGTACTTCAATGGAATGTACTCTGATGAGCTTGTTGCACTTCCCCCTCAACATAAATACTCTGACCAACCCGACAATCAGCAAAATCCCTCCTCTTCACTGTAGAGGTCCCCAGATGTTAGAAAACTTTCTACTCTAATAGTTTCTTTCCTTGAATTGCTAGCCTTTGGAATTCCCTTCCTGCTCACTGTTTCTCCAACTGTACCAACATGCAAAAATTTAAATGTAATGTGAACAAGCATCTCGCTGGACAACTCCTCACTTAGGATGCCATTACTAATCTGGCCCTTAATTCACAGTAGTCTTTTATGTCCCAGTGGCAATGTACCTTGTTTGGGGTGAATATAAGTAAAAAAAATCTACTGGGAGTTGAATGCCCATGAGCTGTTGTTACAGCATTTCCCTAGAAGAAAACTGATAAAACCTGCGGTTTCAGTAGCATTCAAAAATGTTGACTTGTTCTTCTTTTTGAACAAATGCTCATCATGTTTAGCGAATTGTATTCTTGTGGGATAGCATTATTGGGCATAGCAGGTAAGATTATATGTAGGATTTTATGAGATAGATTACAAAAACACATTGTAGATGTTCTCTCAGAATTTCAATGTCATTTCAGAAATGGCAGAGGAAAATTTATTTGACATGATCTTTTCCATTAGGTAGCTCTAAGAGAAGAGTCTTGAGCAACACGTTGGCTTGAATGAAATCTTTATAGACCTTACCAAGAAACTTGTTTGTCCCTCAAAGTTTGTGAAGATGCTTTGGCTCTTTCACGATGGTATAGAAGCATGGGTAAATGTTGGTGAGTAGCTTTCTGAACCAATCTCTGTAGAAAATGGTGTCCAGTGGGGTGACATACCTGCACCGACACTTTTTTCCTTGTACTGATCTTTATGGTCTTTAAAGATCATCAGCATGGCATGTATATAAGGTTTTGCAGTTCTGGTTGTTTTAAATGAACATGCAACATCTTATGGATACTTTTGAATCGGCATGCAATGCTTTAGGACTAACCATAAACCTTAAAAAGGCTGTTTTATATCAGCCTGCACCAGGTAAAGCTCGAACTGAGCCATCTATATTTGTGTATGGCAAGAAATTGAATGTAATTGACAAATTTGTGTATCTGGGTAGTACAGTGAGCTCCTCATGTCAAGTTCATGCAGACATTATTCTCTGTCTTAGCAAGACAAGTTAATCATGTGGTAGGTTGGAGTGTCGACGGGGGAAAATGGAGGAATATCACCTGAAGCAAAAATAAAAATTTATAATGCTTGTATTTTGTTTGCTTTGTTGCACACATGTGAAACCTGGGTTTTTTTATATATATATATATATATATATATAAAAAAATGCAAAAAGATTAGAATGTTTTCATCAGCATTGTATTTGTAGGATCCTACGTGTGAGATAGCAGATGTATGTTAGTGATGTGGAGGTGCTTCAGCATAGTTAGGGTCGTTGCAGCATTGAAAGCATGTTACACAAACATCGCAATCTCGACTACTACATTTGGAAAGCGGAGCTATTTAACCTGACATAGTGATATGGGACAAGAGGGAGGGGTTGACAGCCCTAGTTGAAGTCAGTGTCCCTAATGATACTGACACACACAGACAGACAGACAGAGAGACTGACCAATGCCAAGGTTTTATGTATGACATTAAAAGAAACTGGAACCTTAAAAAGATCTCGATCATTCCAGTAATCATAGGAGCCACCAGGCTCATAAAAAAGAATTAAAAATATATACCAAGTGAACCAGTACAAGAGAGATCCAAACGATTGCACTTAAAGGGACAATTAGAATTCTAAAAAGATCTCTTGGCTGGAGTCTCTGAGATAGCAAGTGAAGGTATGGCATCAGGTAGGATTCCCCATCCCTAGCAAAACCAAAGAGAAAGAAGATTGAAAAATAAAGCCCAATCAATAACTTGCAGAGGACATGTCTGCAATTACTGTGTTAGTGTGTAAATCTGGAAGGCTTGAGAAACTGTATTCAATTTGCTTATGTGTGAGTTGAATGAACAAGCGATGGCAAATTTGTTTGCTTTGTTAGAATAAGAGTCCAAATTTTAACAGAAGATTCCCATCCAATGCTGAATGTGACTTTTTAAAATATCAAAATATTACTTTTATTTTCTTAATGGTGTAAAACCTTTTGTTTTGAGGAAAAGAATGTAGAAAGACTTTTAAAGATTAATGCAACAGAAAATGCAACAAAACTATAACCAGTTTACAGAATCATTTGGCCATCCAAATGATTCTGTAAACTGGTTATAGTTTTGTTGCATTTTCTCTTGTGGAGATTAACATTATTATTATTATTCATTATCCTTTGTGTTTATTCCATGAAGCAATGTCTGCACTAGATTTCTCCTCCATGCTCAAAGGCTTGGTCAGGATGAAGTCCAGCTGTCCTGAGATCTTGGTGTAAAGTATCCAACCACCTTTGTTTCAGTCCTCCTCTTGGCTTTAGGGGCCTCCATTTGGAATCCCATTTTCGTACAGTAAATGTCTGTACCAGCATAGACGATTTTCCCTCATTTTGTCCGAGATTGTTGTAACACCGTAAAGTTGGCGAATATAAATATTTCAGACATGGTCGTATCTGGTCAGACCGGAAATACATTTGGACGCCTTTTGTCGGAGATACTATCTGCGCATGCGTGCGCGCATTAAACGCCTGTCAGTTTCAGACTTCGTTTAACTCACTTATTTTTCGTAATGTTTTATACTGTCTTCCGTAGTCGTGTGGTTATAGATGCAGGTCCATTATCCAAAGGTTTAGCGTTCGATACCAGTCGACTCACACGATTTTTTTTTTTTAACGGTGACCTAAATATACATCTAAAAGTGGAGGGGAAGACATGGTTAGTACTTACTTTTGCCCTGGGCAATGGGAAGAGGGATGGTGAGGGGAGAGCGAGCAGGAAAACGCATTTTTGCCTGCAAGAGAGGGGGCGGACAGTGGGAATGACATAGCAGTTGTTATCTTCAAACATTCAACTTGTTTATTCTCTCGTAATATCAACCATTATTGATAAGGTTTTCTATTTCGTCATTTAGTATGTCTTTTCCACATCAGATATAGGTTGTACGGTGGCCATGGCAACAGTACAAAGTGATTTTATCCATGCAATTCTATCATTTTATCATAGCATCCTTGTAGTTGCTTTACAAGTACTTCCACACAATGTCCTCCGACGAACTTACTGCACTTTTACCCTCTCAACGTAAATACCCCTAACAAACCCGACTAGTAGCAAAATGCCCCCCCCCCCCCCCACTCACTGTAGAGGTCCCCAGATGCAGAAAAAAATTCTACTTTAATAGCTTCTTTTCTCGGGCCGCTTGCTTTTGGAATTTCCTCCCTGTTCCCTGTTTCCCGACTGTACCAACATGCAGAAATTTAAATATAATGTGAACAAACATCTGCTCAACTCTCTACTTATGATACCCCTCCCCCTAAATCTGGCCCCTAATCAAAGTAGTCCCTTATATTTCAGTGGCGATATTCCTTGTTGTATTGCTTGAACAAAAGTTTAAAAAAAAAGAAATTAAAAAAATTTAAAAATTCAGGTTGGTTTTGATGTGCCATTGCTTGAGGTCATCTTTTTACTGAGTCGCTATTCGGCCTACCTTTTCTTTGGTTACCCTTGTGTGTACATCTTAATTACCCAACCAGAGCTTCATTAAACATGTCCATACATACACCTGCCGTGGGGGGGATCATCGCACACATGGTACACATGTATGGATACTAATGGGAATTTCCACAGTTTAGTTTTTGGTAGTACCTACCCCCACCTGACCACATCTAGTACCGGCTACCAACCATGGTTTTGCAATAAATGTCTTCTCTGATCATCTCTCCTCAGCCCTCCCAACTAGTACCAGGTACCATCATGGTCTTGGACTGTATTTTTTAAATTTATAAAATCATCTAGGCATACTGCTAGCCAGTGAGAATGGCTAGTGTAAAATCCAACAAACAATAAGATTGCCTCAAAACATTAATCATCATATCTATTCTTGAACTTATTTTTTTTATTTTTGAGTTTTTAGGATAAAATGATGAAAAACAAAGAAATTAACAAAGAAAAATAGCAAAATTGAACTAAGACAAAAACAATCTGAAAGATTTATTTTACGCATAAATAAAACACAATTGACATTAAAAATTGTCAAATGGTTTCTGGTTGAACATTTTATTATTCATAAAGTATTATTTTAAATGCACAGAATAGGGAAATGTTTAAATATAATAAGTTTGCACAGGAACCTTTAGTGACACAACAATGATTTTGAATAGAATGATAGTTATAACAAACACATTCACTCAAAAATGTACACAAAATACTTAAAATATCAAAATCAATCTGTTCCATATAACTCAATACAAATGTGAAATTACAATTTCCCATTAATGTAAATAAGTACAATTACATTTGAAAGCTTTGCCAAAATTTAGAGAAGAAAAATAATTTGGCAAAATTTAAAACTGTTGCAGTGGAAATATTCACTTGTATACTAATTAATCTTAATTATTAATTAACAGGCAAGTGAATACTGCCATAGTAATAGTTTTGCCAAATGGAAATAAAAATGGTAAAGGCTTCACTACTTTTCTTAATGGCATTATGCACATATTTTTGTTTAATACAAAAATCTGAAAAATGCTACTAAAGTGATTTCGGAAAATACACATATGTTGGACAAACTTAAAATTCTAACAATAACTTCCTTAATAGTTGTAATGTTCATTTCACAAAAAATTATATACCTGCTCTGCTATTCCAACTTCACTTAAAATATAAAATTACTCAACTAAACAATAATAAACACATTTTGGGAATGAAATGTCATCATAATCACTGTTACTTGAAGGTCATTGTTTTAATTAATTTCAATACATCATTAGAATATGGAGTTGGTGCTGCTTCATTTTTGTGACTGATATTATAATGAGCTTCAAGATTATAGCTCCATGCATACAAATTACATATAGGACACACAAGTATTTCGTTAGTACATGGATTCTATTTTATTTGCTTTGTAAACCATTTTCCCATCAATCTCAATCATATAATCATATGGTGAGGCTCTTGGGTTATTAGGTCAGCTAGTGAATTCACCTTATCTTGAACATGCACATCAGTTACATGTGTGGTCATCTTTTTTGTTGCTGCTACTGCTTCTTGTGACAATTTTTGCTAAGCTTACATCAACCAGTCTTTGATTGAGCTTCTTTTTTTTCTACCAAATTTAAGATCACCAGTCCAAGCTTTGATGTTTGAATAATCAATGCAAGACGCCTGAATGTCCATCTTTTCTTAACCCATTCAAGATGCTGGATTAGACTATTGTCACATTTGCAAATGGCATTAGAACAATAGACCAGATCAAGTGCATCAAAATATTATGCTTATACATTAAGCAACAATTACCTAAAAATCGCTCAACTGTGTCTGTTTTATTAAGGACAAGATATACACAAGAATCGGCGCACTTTATTTAAAGCTTGGCTATTCAAAACACTGAATCGATAAATGTAGATTTTATATCATGATATAATTTTAGTTTGGAAGTTGAAATATCTTTTGAAATCATTTGAATTTGTTTGTAAAAGGACAGTTGTACATATGGATACAAACAAAGTCTTTCATACACTACAGCAAGAAGCTTAAAGTTTGTATGAGATGATAAGATTTATTTGTCTGCTGTAATCGCATCCACACATTTCAATAAGCATGCAGTTGCAGTGAGTACATTTTGTTTGATTTTTTGGGTTTAATGATATTTTCTACATCATGAGAATCAATAGTTGAAAGCTAGTTTCTTCACATCCGCTTTAGGTAATGTTGCCCCCCCCCTGAATTTCCAAAGTACCTTTAATAATGTTGATCCAAAAGGAAGATGCAAAACTGCATTAATAAAATAGAAAAATGGGAGAACAGAAATGGATTTAGATTTTCTAAAAACAAAATAGTATGCATACATTTCTGTAACAAAAGAGCACTACACCCTGATTGCAACTCAAAATAAATAATACCAACATATCAATAGTTCAACAAACCAAATATTTAGGACTCATTCTTGATAGCAAATTGAATTTCAAGGACCACATAGAGTACTTAAGAAAAAAATGTATTAAAAGCTTAAATCTCTTAAAAATCATATCAAAAACTGACTGGGGAGCAGATCGTAAATCGTAAAATGAAGTTACTCATATATAGAGCACTGATTAGATCAACATTAGATTATGGTAGTATAATCATACCGTAAAAGACTACAACCCATACAAAATCAAGGACTAAGATTATGTCTGAATGCCTTTCGTACATCTATGCAAAGTCTCCATATAGAAGCCAATGAACTCCCATTACATCTAAGATGGGAAAAGCTTTTACTCCAATATATGCTAAAACTCCAAAATGACCCTGATAACCCAACATATAAAAAAATATTCACATCACAATACAACCACTTTTACACCAGTAAACCCTCAGTCATGCATCCTCTAGGAATATGCATTAAAGAAGCCATCTCCCAAATTAACAATAACCCTGACAACATATCGCGATGGACACACTCTAATATACCACCATGGATGCTGGCTAAACTGAAAATAGACCTCATAATGAGACAGGAAATAAAAACAAAAAAGAATTAACACCTGAAAACGAATATCAATACCGATTTGGAGCACTTAAAGAACAATACACAACACATATGGCAATTTATACAGATGGGTCTAAAGACGAGGGAAAAGTGGGAGCAGCAGCCTATAGCATCTACAAAAAAAAAAAAACTATAAGGCTACCTAACGACGCTTCAATCTTTACTGCCGAAATGAAAGAAATAAACATGGCAATTGATCTTATAAGGGAAATTCCAGAAAAACAGTTCATAATATTCACAGACTCCTTATCTTCCCTCATTGCTTTAGAAGAAAAGAGATCGTACCACCCTTATATCTCCAATATACTGGAAAAACATAACTTAATGAAAACACAAAATGAAGTAACCATGGCCTGGATATCAAGCTATGTGGGTATTAAAGGCAACGAAAGAGCGGACAAATTGGCCAAAAAAGCCCTTAACAAAGAAATAAGTAATATGAAAATCCCATATACAGATTTCAAAGGAAAAGTTAAGGAGCACATGAAATCAAAATGGCAAGAAATATGGAACACCTTCCCTCAAAACAAGTTGTACGAACATCGATCTATAGTTGGAACAGAAAACCAAAACGAAAAGGAGGACAGTGTTGACATGTGTATGTATTGGCCACACAAGACTGACCTACATACACCTACTGGAAGGAGAGGAAGAACCTCAGTGTAACTACTGCAATGAAGGACAAACAATAAAACACATTACTTAAATGCAAAAAATATACACATATACGCAGTAAATACTACAAAGCAACTAATATTAAAAAATTATTTGAAAATATAGCCCCGTCTCAAATAATAGGGTTTCTCAAAGAAACCAACTTGTACAATAATATTTAATTTAAAAAAAAAACAAAAAAAAAACTTTGACCTGAGATGACCTTATAAGGGTTGAAAGGTCGTTAAAACCCAACAAACAACAAACTAAATGTATGACATCAAAATTTGATGTTTTATTAAATTTACTCACCACTAAATCTATCAATGGTAATATTCTACTTAGTTCTAAAGGAGATTCCAAATCAAATGAAAAACTCACAAGAGAAGGTATTACTTGTTTTATCCCATCACCATCAGTTAAAAAGTTGAGGGAACTTCATTTTTATCCATCAAACCTTGAGAAATATCACTATTTAATGAAACAATTTTCAAATGTTTCCAATTTTAGCGTGTACGCTTAAGTGATATATCACTAAAGATAAATACTAAATCTGTAATTTAAAGTTAAAATTGTTAACCCCCTTGCATCTTAACCATAAAAACTGAAAAATAGTCTTGAAATAAGTCCCCAAAAAGTGAAAATCTTAAATTAAACACAAATTACTTGTTTGCTTTCCCTAAAATTTGAAATATAGTTTTTTTACACAATAACAGGTTTGTATAACATAAGATTAGAAATGTATTTACAGTTTTTACTGTAAATCAATTCTGTGACTGAATTGGGATTTTCTACCTTAATTTCCTTTTTTTATTGTGATAAACAAGAAAATGTACTTAAGGAAAATATTTGACATGTTTTAAGTCACCTTTTCCATCATTATCATCTGGCAGTTGCGAATCAATTTGTTTAGACATACGTCACACGTTAAGATAAGGTAAATAATCGATTGTTTTTCAAATTAGGAATGAGATTGGGACACAAATTCAATTTGGTTAGGTTTTATTTTAATCGTTCTTTTTTTAGATTTTCATTCAAAAGTAAAATTTAAAAAAACACACACTTAATGTTCGTTTATGGGCGTTACAATAACAATAATTGTTTTAGCAACAAAAAAAAAAACAATATACACTTTTTTTCTTTTTTAAATCTTTGTAAAATGGCATAGTTTATCAAATGATATGCCCCCCTAATTATCCATGAAAAATGTTTTCAGTTTAATTTTCAAGTTTCATACCTTATTTTTAGTATGTTTGCATCTTTAACAAATAAATACTTATTTAAAAGAAATATTTCTTTATAAATATTGGAGGCGGTTTTATACCCCTGATATTGATGCAATGTTTTTTTTACTGGACCCCAGTATATTCAGTTATTTAAAAATAGACCCCACACTTCTAAAATCAATTTTTAATCAACTACTTTGTCAAAATTACCGAATTATACTTTTCCTTAATTCCATCATCATGCCTTTTCTATTGACTTTTAATCAAGGCATGAAATCATTTCAGAATTTAATGAAGATAAATGGCTCAGGCCCACCCATTTAACTGGCATGCAAATAGATGCAATGGTGTTCAAAATAATAATCAATTGCTAATTAGAATAATTTTAGTTATTATTATTGTCTACAATTAAGAACAAGAGTTTAATTACAAAAATATTACCAGGTACTTGCTTGGTTACCTCATTTTAGGAATGATAGAGGTATCATGTACTGTTTACAATATCACATTTTTCCATTAAGTAACCCCCCCCCCCCCCCCACACCCTGTCATACATGTTGGGTAACTGAACATTGACCCCCTCCCCGTCCCCTTGTCTGCCGTGATATCGATGCGTGAGAATAATTTCTATATTAATTTTATTAGAATTATGTATGTGTCTGGTTTATACAAAAATTATCTCTTTTTTTTTTCTTAAATATTTTTTAAATTTTTATGTAATTTAAAACCGTTTTATACAGTCAATTGTTGCTACTTTATTTCTGGTACTTTTTAAAAAGTAATGTTTGGCTTTACTTGCTAAATGATTTACTTGAATAATGATCTTTGATGAAACTTACAATTAAATCATAAATAACATCCATTTTAAAAATAAACCTAGGATTTACCCGAAGATGTAGAAAGTGTTCTTGCTGAAGCAGATAACAAAGAGAACTTTCAAATCATTCAAGTAAGTACCTTCACATCTGCATGTTAAACTGTGTGTGTCCCCCCTCCGTTTCTTTTTAAGATGGAACCTGGAAATTCTTTCGTTGGAAGCTACTTCAATGCCACAAAACCCGTTTTTATTATTAATATTGTTTAAATGAATATAAATCATTCATTACAGCTAGAAAATTGAACACGGTGTATAGTATTAACCCTTTAAGCGAACCATCACTGCATTGTGACTACATATTAACCTTTCACCCTGAAGATCGGAATTTGAATTTAATCTGCAGCAAATCATATCACTACAACTATAAGTATCCAGCTCTCGATTTGTATCTAAGATAAACAACTCTTACTACCAGAATGAATATGTCTGAAAAGACTAAAAATAGTGTGTATATGTTTATTCAGAAATAAAACTCTAGTTGATTTCCAATATTGAATTCTGAGCGTATTTATTGCAGTTTATTGGACTATGATACAACAGTTGCAATGCAAGTTTAGCAAAAAATCTTTGATCAAATCTACTACAATCTTACAGTTCAACTGTCTTTTACGTGTGTGTGTGTCTCAGATTTCAGTAGCTTTGATTTGATAAAAGGTAGTTGAATTGAGGAACCTCATTATGTTTTGAAGATGGCCATCATCAATTAAAAAAATTAAGTTGAATTGTATCTTTTCAAATTATATCAAATCTGCAACCATATTCATGTGCATCAAAAGTGTTCATCAATATGTAAGTGCTATTATCATCCTTGATATAACAAATCAATGATGTAAGGAAAAACAAAATGCTTAAAGGGTTAAACTATCTAAATTACTTATTTTAAAGGTATTGTATTCTTAATTATTTTAATAGTTTAAATAATTATTTTTTCTCATGTTAAAATTAAATATCTTTACCACCGGCTAAATATATTTATCTAATTCCGAATAGCTGTCATTTACAATCACTTGTAATAAATTATCATTGCACAAATTTTTTACATTGAACAAAACATATCTGAAACGCTTTCTCGAACGTGAAAAACGATGATTATAAAATTCAAAAATAGAATTATTCTTTAATTATTTTGAAAGTTTTCCGGCATCATTTATTTCCACCATCATTTCTTTTCTGTTGTGTTTTTATGTAGAAAATATTTTGTGTTTTTGTAGTCAATGTAAACTGAATTGATATCAGCTCCTATCTAATTCATCTGCAGTGTTAAGTGATTAAGCTGTTTAGTTCGTGGATGGTAATAACATCATAAAAAAAGTCTCCGCTTTTGCTGGGAAAAAAGTCACAAGTAAAAAGTCACAATTAAGTTATTTTGGTCAGTAATAAAGTCACTTTAGAGCTTTTTATTTATATATAATGTTCGCCTTAAAAGAGTGAGAATTTGACAGTTAATCTTTCTATAAAAGAAACGGTGTTAACCAAACCGTGTCTTGTTTCCTCCCCTCCCCACATGTGAAATTTTTCCCTGTGACTTTTTCTACTTGGGTTTGTTTAGTTGTGTTATAGCTTTGTGCCTGTATATTTCGTGTTTGTGCACGGTAGAATTATTTTTTTAAAAATTCAATATTCACATCTTATAGTTTCAATTGAATTCCAGTTGAATAATAATTACCCATTGGAATGTTGATTTGCCCAAAGTTGAAATTGTTGTTTAATTATACTTCTCTCTTAAAAATATTTTGATTGCATTAGTTAATTAGTAATACTATTAATTGATATTAGTTAATTAGTAATAATATTAATTGATATTAGTTAATTAGTAATAATATTAATTGATATTAGTTAATTAGTAATAATATTAATTGATATTAGTTAATTAGTAATAATATTAATTGAGATTAGTTAATTAGTAATAAATACATTAATCCCTTTACAACTCATCTCTATTATTTAACTTTATTTTTCATATCAATTGCACAAAATGAATACAATTTCATTATGAATGATTTTTGATGACATAAAAATTCATGCGCCTCAAATGGCTGTTAAGAAATGAACTCAATTAAATGTCTACTTGATAATTTTTTAAATATTGAGACTATTGTGAAATTCGGTATCACAAACTGGCCTAGTTTAATTTGCGAAAGTAGATGAATATTATGAAATTCCATTCAATTTCAACTTGCGATATCTCATTTAATGTTTGGGTTATTTTGATGAAAACAAAATTTAACCTTTTTCCTTTATAAATCTACAAGTCTTTCTCTTTTATCGTTAATAGTTTTTTTACCAGGTTACTATTTTAGTAATGAGCGATTTATTTTTACGTGAAAAAAAATGTTAGTCTTTTGCAAATTTGATGCATGCGATATTGTGTGTCTCTATGCATATAAATTAGCCCTATCTTAAAGAAAAAAGGGCCACTCGTTAATATGGTGTGCTTAATATAGGGTTTAGAGTGGTTTTTCATAAAAAAATCCAAGTTGAAAACTTTAGTGCATGAAATGCTGAAGAAATTCAATTTTAAAAAAATCCCCAAATTACAGCTTTTTGTAGAGAAATATCTCATCTTTAATAATCTGTTGGTGTGATATTACTATGCTAATAAATCAAGTTGCACACTGAATAAAAGTGAGTGAGTCATACTCACGCACATAAAGAAACCAATGTCAACAACTGTTCCCATTTTTTCAGGGGGTAATAAAATTTGACCCTGAAAAGTTAAATTTCATAAATTTCTCCAATATGTAGTATTCCAAGTCTATTTTTGGGGACAATTAACAAAAAGCCTGAATTTTTTTTTTTTTTTTTTTTTTCTTATTTCCTGTGTTAAAAATTGCTCAACCGGTGGGGTTTCCTTTCATTTTGTGAACCCTCTGAAAATTTTTTGGAAAAGTGTTAGAAATTTTTTCCTGATTAAATTTGTTCAACATTTTTTAAAAAGATTCACTGTGCCAATTTTCAAATTCTTAATATATTGCTTTTCTAGTAAAAAATGGCTTCAAATTCTTGAGAAAAAAAATCAGAAATCTCATAAAAACTGAACCAGTTGAGTTAAAGGGCTGAAATTTTCAGCAAATACTCATTTTAATAAATACCAATGCTGGGCATTTTTTTATTTTTTTTTAATCTGAGACTTTGACCTTTCATGAGTGGATCACATTTAACTGGAATGCCTCACAAGTGTGGAAGGTTTTAGATCCGGCATTAAATCTTCTGATATTGAATACTCCATCAGTAGTTCTGAACTGAAGGCCAACTCCAATGTCGCAGTCTTGAAAAAAGCATATGAAAGTACAACAGCAAACTTCCAGTAACATGCACAGATTCTACAATAGATTTAACAATGTGTGATCCTAATCTATTTCTTGATTATAATTTTGAAGTTTCACGATGACACATGTGGAAGTGACCACTTCCCGATTTTCTTAGAAAGCATTCATACACCCCAAACTGAGATACAAACACCAAGTTGGAACCTCACAAAAGCCAATTGAGAAAAATCAAGCAGTTATGCCATTACAAATTGACCCCAGAATTAAACGACCAAAATGCCACACACTTTACTAATACATTATCAATAGTGAAGGAAAGCATACCAAATACATCCATCTCTGTAAATCAAAGTAAATGTAGGAAACCTGTAAGGAAATGGCGAACAGTTGTAAGAAAATTTCAAAACAACCCAACAAAAGAAAACCTAAATAACTTTAAGAACTGTAGGGCCCAAACCCAACGAACATTTAAAGAAGCTAAAAGAAAAACATGATAAAACTACATGTCAAAAATGAACATCAATACAAAAAGTAAAACTGTACGGGACATGGTGGTGAAGAAAATATCAGGAAAAAACAATACACCACTGAAATACCTAATACATAACATTACAAAAGCCACAAACAAGAGAGAAATAGCAGACCTCCTATCGGAAACCTTTGAAAACAATTCCTATTACAAAAATAATAACAATGAATTTTTTTAAATCAAAGAAAAGGAAGAAAAAGAAAAGATTAATTTCCAAACAAAAATTCCCTAAGATTACAATCAGCCCTTCACAATTAACAAACTAAACGATTCCATAGCAAAAGCCATAGGCCCTGATGAAACCCACTATGAATTCCTGAGAAACCTACCCCCAAAACTAAGAGAATACCTACTGTCCATCTATAAACATGTATAGACAACTGGTAGCACCCCATAGCTATAGAAACAGACTATTATAATCCCCATGGTTAAAAATCAAAACTCCTTTGCATACCCAATAAATTACAGGCTCATTGCACTGACAAGTTGTCTGCAAAACCATGGAAAGAATAGGGAATACCAGACTGACATGGTATTTGGAAAAAAACAAAACAAACTAATCACAAATCTACAATCAGGATACTGAAAAAATAACCTTTAGTTCGCCTAGAATCTTTCATACAAAATGTTTTTATTAAAAAAGAACATTGTACGAGTTGCTAGGCACTCTTGTCAGCTGGTCAGCAAGGTTGCAGTATGACGGGACAAATGTTACGCTGACTACCAGGTCATACTCAGAGACTAGCCTCTAAGGTGTCTAACCTTCGTCTTATCAGCATCTTGCTTGCTGCCTTGGTGCGTATTCTTTGTTTTCTCAGTCAGTGTGTCGGACACCCAGTGATAGATGCAAAGGGAGTCAGTATGAAGGTGCAACCTCTTTGTTTGCGACTGTAGTACTAGGTTCATAAAAGCATCTGACTCAGCCAGGTTGATGTGCTAGGCGTTGTTCGAAGGCTGCAACCAACAGGTGTCCTCCAGCATGGCAACCTCTTTCTTCAACAGGACTCCCAATGCTAGTGAACTGGCGTTGACTCATATGTTCATTTCTTCTTCATTGACACACCACTCTCCTTGGATCAGGTCCTCGTGTATTGCTCTCTTAGCACTTTCTGCAATCATTTGGGCGAGAACAATATCACTTGTTTGATTGTTCCATCCTTTGGTTACCGCATTCATCCTGCATTTTATTACGTTCACTGCCATGCGAAGCCAGCCACACTGGCAGATGTCCGGCACAAGGAAAAAAATGGTCCGCCTTGTGAGAACTTCAAAGATGCTGGAGATCGTATTTCCTCGTCTCAATCACAGGGTGCCATCCTCCCCACTAACATTCAAGCCCAGCACGCATGCTCTCTCTCCAAGCCGCTCTGGGTCCTTGCACTACAGGCCAAATTCTACCAATTCTGCTTGGATGTGCGTCGCTGACTTGACATTTTCATTGATGTAAATGTCGTCGAGGTAAGCTGATGTCGCCTTTTCGACGGTTTCCTCCTGGGTTAACATAGCACTTACAATGGTCTTCATGATGAGTGGTGCCACATTAAACTGAAATTCCAGTCTTGTTATGCAGTATTTCTTGCTGCGAAATACCACCGTCTAGAATGGTGAAAAAGTTTTGTTGACCTTCATCTGCAGATAGGCCTTCCTCAAATCGAGCAATGGTACATTCGATTCTTTCATGCACCACTCCCTTAACATGTTCACGCATACATTGGCATCAGCCGTGTTAATCTCTATATATTGATTGAGCTCACGGTAGTCCATGACTGGTTGCACCTTTGACTTGTTATGTTGTATCACTGCCATTAAAGGGATAAGACCTTTTGAATCAACCAGCCACCTTTTATCCAGGCGTCAAGCTTTTGTTCATATGCGGCACTAATGTTCGCAGCTACGGGGTAATCTGTAACACCATTCTGTAGGTTGGTTGGTATTTTATTATCCGTCCATTTTCACGACGCAGTTCAGTTCTTTTGGCGTTGGTCTAACTCTACCTTGAAGTCTGGTTAATCAGTGCAAAGTGTGACACACACCAGTGCCATAGGGAATTTTGCAGTCTCAGCTGGTGTAATGAGAACACCACCCAGTTCCTTTCCGCGTCACCAGGACATTGACCTCAACGGATACACCAGAGTCTGTGCAAATCCTTACCAACACCACTCCACAGCACGCCTGTCTCTCGCTATTTATTGTTGTTTTAATGTTCCTCTTGCTCCAGGTACAGCATAACCTTGCGCTCACTATAATACGGGAGAAACCTGAATCAAGAAGCGCTTAGCAAGGTATTTGGATGACATGAACTCGAATGATTGGTTGCGCCTTCTTTACATCTTGTTCGGGGAGCAGAGCGGTGCTGACATCTTGTCTCCCGACTCGTTTCCCAGACAGTTTGAGGCCATGTGTCCAATCCTTCCATACTGGAAGTATCGTATGTATCCCCCGTCTTCTGTCCATGCAATTCTTTTGCAATCTGACCATTCCATCCGCAGCGGAAGCAATTCACTTTGGCATGTGGGTCCGACCTCTGCGGATTTCTAAGGCCACTTTGAGCTGACTGCGCGGCTATTACAACATGCTCTCCAAGTTTTGCTTCATCGCTGATGATGGCTAGGGCGCGCTCAAGTAACTGTTCAATTGGTGTTGCTACTGTGCTGATGGATGCCCTCAGGAGTTGCTTCACTTGAACTGGGAGTCCAGCCACAAATGTGTATATGAAAGTCTGTTCCGACAACCCTCCAAACAGAATGGCCAGTTTATTCAATGCCGCAAAGAAGACATCCACTGTCTAGCCTGATAGACATTCTCTCTTTATTAGATACTAGCTGTTCATACCCGGCGTTGTCCAGGAGTGTTATATAATTTTTCTTTTTTGACTGAAAGATACTCGAATTTTTAAAACTAGATTCTTAGAACTCTAGAACCCTATTCTTTATTATATTTTCATTTTTTGTCTTGTCTCAAGCTTGAAGTTAGACGTTTCGTGAATGACTTGCAACTTTTCCTGTCTTGCCATTTTGCTTGTGCCACCTGCCAGGATCAGGTTGTCATCAACTGATCCCCTCCATGTCTTAAGTGGCCTACCACGTGGCTTTGGGCCATCGACGTTGGTGTGGGGCGCACTTTGGAGCATTTCGGATGACTAACGGCAGGCGATATGGTCAAACCAGTGTAGACGTCGCTGTGCGACATACTTTCTCATGGAGGTCGATTCGCTGCAGCCAGGATTGTGTCATTCTGACATTTCGTCGTTGACCATGTTTTGCAGACATACAAGAGTACAGGTCGGACATGTGAGTTGTATACTGCTACTCTCACATACATACATCTCTGCATTTTGTAAAATTGTTGACAGCTGCCTGAAGACTCTCCATGTGACAGATATACGTCATCTTATAGTTGTGTCAGTTCACCCACTGGAATCAATTGTGTTACCTAGGTAGGTGAATTTATAGACTCTTTCGGCACTTGCAACAATTTCTATTTCCATGGGAGGTGGATTTCGACAGGTGCTGCAAATAAAATTAGCTGCATCTGCTCCACTCAGCTTCGGCAGGTTGGTGCACCTTTTGTGGCATGTTCTATATTTGATGGAGTTCGAGCCAGTTCCAAGTCTACAGATGTTGCATGGGTATTTTCCTTGTGGAACAGATATCATCTCTTTAACATCAGATATTATATGCTTTGTCTTTGTCATATTAATCCATAAGCCGTCCCTTTCAAGTGCTTATTTCTAACTGTTAAATGCTGTACTTATGTTGCACTGATAAGAATATCATCCGCCTACAGAATCTCCCATGGAGCACCATTTCTGCAGGTTTTGTCAGCTCGTCAAGGACGATTCTAAATAAGAATGAGCTAAGTACTGATCCCTGGTGCACTCTTACCGTTACTTCTAGGGGTTCAGAGAGAACACCAGCAATGGTCACGGCTGTGGTAAATTTGCGGTAGAGTCTGGAAACTGCATTTGCTAATTCCCTGGGAACAAGTTTGTGTCTGAGGGCCCAGAGGATAGCCTTTCTTTGCACCTGGTCGAAGGCCTTTTCCAGATCAAAGAAAACGTGAAAAAACTGCTTTTTATGTTGGAGAAATTTTTCGCAGAATTGCGATAGCAGAAAAAGAGCATCTAATGAAAATATTTGGTAAACTTTAAATTCACCATCTTCATTTCGTTTTGTAAACATATCAATTTTCTTAAATGACATGATGATGATGTTTTCTTTGGGAGGGGGGGGGGGCTACATACACATACTCACACACTCAACAGGAACAAAATTAAAAAAACGTTTCATTATTTAACTGATATGAAAGTAATTTAAGTAACTGAAATAGAAATTAACCGAAAAATCCTCATGTATATGATATGTATGATTTAATGTTTTCAAAATTATTTACATCTAATAAGTTGTAGAGATTAAAGCATCATTATGCTAACAATAATTATGTATTTATGACAATTTGTTGAACATAAGTTTAAAAAAGCATGTGACGATGATGATGATGATGTATTATTTTGTTGATGAAAACGGTTTGTGTTTGTTTCACTTGCCAATCTATTCACACATCACTCGATAAGTCCTGGGTCTAACTAATAAAACAATGACTTTTAGGCAAAATTCAACTTTATTCATCAACATAGTCTCCTTATAGGGTGATACACTGATTCCAACGCTTCTCTAACAATTGGATGCCTTTTTTGTAGAATGATTTTTCTTTGGCCTCAAAATAAGCCTCAGTTTTTGATATCACTTCTTCATTCGAGCCAAATCTCTCTCCCTGGAGCATTCTTTTGAGACCTGCCAACAACCTGTGGTCGCTCGGGGATAAGTCTAGAGAATATGTTTAGTGTGCAAGCAATTCAAAGTGCAATTCATGCAGTTTTGTCATCATTGTAATTCACTTGTGACATGATGCATTGTCTTGGTAAAAAAAACACTTTTTTCTTTATTTGTGGCTGTTTTTTTTTTTTTTTTTTTCAATTTCTTTCTTCAAACACAGCAATAATACTATATAATATTCTGCGACTGATGGTTCTTCCTTTCTTCAGGTGAACAAAATACCTTGCACCTCCCAAAATACAGAGAGCAAAACCGTACCTGCTGATGTTTGTGTCTTTGGTTACTTTAGATGGCTCTCACTTGCTGTTGTCTACTCAACTGACTGCCAATTTGATTCTGGAGTGAAGTGGTTGATCCATGTTTCATCCATTATCACATATTGATGCAAAAACTCCTTTTTGTTGCGTTGAAAAAGTTGCAAACAACGTTCTGAATCGTCAATGCGTTGTTGATAGATTGTTAGCAAACGCAGCACCAACTTCAAACACAGCTTTCACATTGACAAAATGTTCATACAAAATGGTGAATACACTGTCTTCTGATATCTTCAACTGATCTTCTATTTTACGCAACTTCAATTTATGATTGGCCAAAACAAGTTTGTGGAATATTTTTATATTTTCCAGGACATCTGCCGAATTTGAGCAACCTGAGTGTTTAGTATCATTTGAGTCTATGTTTAAAGTTAGCATACTACCTCTTAACCATTGTTACCGATAGGGCAGATATTTTCATTGTTTTGAAAATTTGCAACAGTAGCTTCACTTAAATAACTGTAATTTGTAAACTAACAATCTGATTGGGTTCAAATTTTGACACAGGCCATTTGAAGGTTAGTACTTCATAAAAATCATGGATTTTTTTATTAGTAGGACTATTTATTTGTCAGGCCATGGCGTTATTGAGTGATGTATTATGTTCCAATGTTATGTTAGAATGAAAAATATTTTATCTATTAATATGATAAAAATTAATTTCAAGAAATATATAGCTTAATAGCAGAATTAGAGAGGGAAATGTCAGAACTTTTGTTTTTATTAAGGGCATCAGCTCATGCTTCTATTTAGGTAAGTAAGGGAAAATGTCTCCATTCTAATTGTATTCTTAGCTAGAATAAGTATTTTCAGAAAAACTAAAGCAAATAAAAGTATATTTGTGCCAATAATGGAAGAAAAAAAACAAAAAACAAAAATAGGCAAGTCCAAATTAATTACCGATATGTCAGACAAATTGCTACTTAGGTCTGACTTTGAAAAGTCTGGCTGATGTAATATTATATATTAAATGTTGATCATTCTTTCCAAAATGCTAACAGGCTTACAAAATCAGAATGTAAGGTAAATACAAATTTTCCTAAAGATCTGTTTTCTAGGACGTTCTTTATTTCTCAAGCTTTCGACAAAATATGCATGTTTTACAATTCCTCCAGAAGATCATGAAACGTTAGTTGAAAGCTCGAGAAATAAAATCCCAGACAATATGACTTTTGGCCATTTAAAAAAAAAATTAAAAAAAAATTTTTTTTTTTACCTTACATTCTGACTTTCATACCATTTTGGAAAGAATAATTAAGAGATCTAATAGACAAAGAATGTCTATCATGTTCAATGAAATACGTTTCTGCTAAGTTTTTCTTTATTAATAGTAAGGCCAACATTTATAAGCAGAATTATATTTGGACGTTTAAAATAGATTTTAAGTGGTATTGCATAGTTTCAGTCTAAATGTCACTTGTCCTAATATAATGGTAGGTAGTAGATGCATTAATTTTTATTTTTAAATCTTTAATACGATAACAATAATCTCCTTATCAATTGTTGTCCAATGACTGTATCCATCGGATAATGGGATTTACGTAATCGGTTGTGATACTATGAGGAATTTGTGTCATTGATGAAGACAACACAGAACAATGTAATTTTATTTTCATAATATCTTACTAGAGTAAAGATTAATTCACAATTTTGATTTCTACTCTCTCTATATATATATGTAGAGAGAGAGAGAGGGCGAGATCTTTTCAGGTAAGATTTTTTTCAAATCTTATGAAATACTTTGCTTTTATTTAATGTTTTGAAAGCATTCCTGTAGCCAAAATTTCCGCAACATTTTTACTCAGAAAATAACTTCAGTTAAGTATTTGTCCGTCTATATAGTCAATATTTGTCAGTCTATATAGTTAATTTTTTTTTTACAGAAAATTCTAAAGTTCAAATTTAAGTTTTTTTATTTTTTTTATTTATTCATGAAAATATTTGTGTTAAAAATATTTTATCAAGCTATCGATTTTAGCATGAAAGTCTTAACAATAATTTGTTTTAATCAAATTTGAATTGACTCGCACAATTTATATTTGTAATTTAAACTCCTTCATGCACCTTTTTTTATCTTTTTGTTTGTTATCAACATTTGTAAAAGTCCGGAAGACAAATTATATTTTTGATATTTTCAATAAAATTTTGTTAAGTCTGGAATATATTTATTACGTATCATTTGTTAATAAGAAATAACAAAACCATTTTGAAAACGACATAATCATGTAGCTCTTCACTCAGATCTACTCTTTTAAAACTTTCATTTTAATGAAAAAAACATAAAAAATGATTATTAAGTGATGTAAAAACTTAAATTTTCTTTTATGGATTTATAACAAAAAAGAAAATTTCTGGCCATTGCTTTGAAATTCTTATAATTATCATAATTCTTATGAGTTTATCTAATAAATTTATAACATTTGTTAATGAAAATGATTTTAAAATGTGCTTCGACTTTGATTAAAATTAACAGATAAATACTATAAATATGTTAAAAAATTTCTGATTAAAGAATTATTTTAATTTGAAGTATTTTTATTTCCAGATTTTCAAGAAAAGTCTATTGATATATAAAAAGAAAAACAGAAATTATTCTATTATTAACGAGATACTTATATGAAATTAGATTTCATTTAATTTTTTCTAAGTGATACACATTCTTCTGTCAACATTGTTATTTTTTTTCCTTATTAGATTTTCAATAGTTTTCAGTCATTTTGCTATACACAACCATGTGCTGTTATTTATATTTTATACTCATGTATAATACCTGTTCATGAAAGATGCACTTTTATTTTTTCTTGTAAGAATTATGCAAAAAAAAACTATTTATAGCTATAAAAATGTCTGTAACATATACAATTCATTATTGGTAAGTAGATTGAGAGTATTCTTCCTGCGACAACAATAATTGTATCTTACTATGATGGAGTTTTGTCTGTTTAATTGAAACTATCACAAGTGAAACTTTATTCTAAAAAATATCTCACAGGTGAGAATTTATCCTACAAAATATCTTACAAGCGAGAATTTATGTCGTCAGTCAAAATTTATTCTCCAAAGAGTTTTTTTAAATTTAAAACATTAAGAACCATTGTTCCTATTTACTTGTCTCTCCGCAAGGACAGAGTAACACACAAGATCAGTTTTAATATAGGAAAAATCCAGCTTCCACAAAAAGGGCACTCTGGATTGGGACAAAAACAATTACCGTAATCTAGAAGGAGCTCTCCTTCACTGACCGAGGACAGAACAGATGAAGTATAGTATCCGAACAGATACTACACTTTCCTCTTAGCCAAATGGCCAATACTGCTATCCTTACATGTCTATCCAATATCATTTTAATTTAGTTTTATCAAAGCAGCTCACTTCTTTAACATGTTTTATTTTATTAATTTACAAAGTTTATTATATCTACTCATTAATGATGCTTAATTTAAATAACGTTTTAAATAATTTTATTTAGTGTTCTGTATTATCAATGCTTGATTTTTTATATTGTATTTGTTTTATTTGCATACATATAAGCTAAAGCCCTGTGTATAAACTTTAAGAAAGTATTTGTAACATTTTTATATTTATTCTAATTTCGATTTAGCAACACAGTTTAATTCATGTGCATAACTTCTATTCTGTGCTTCTTTCATTCCATCTTGTGGATAAAACGCCAGCTTTTTTTTTTTTCTAACATAATTTTAAATTCCCGTAAATATTTATCTATATACTACTAGAACTCAGTGGATCTTGTTGGTTTGCAGTTTGTTTATCTTATTTGTTTGTCACTGTGCATACTGGATGATGCCACAAAGAGAGATCGATGACATCAAGTTACCATTCATCCTTTATGTCATCTATTTTCAAGTATATAGATTTCTTTCTTGCTTATAATAATTCGGAAAATAGAGAGAAGATAAGAAAGATATTTAACAATATATATAACAAATACTAATGAGTCATGTGACAGTGTTATCTTGCTTGCTTGTCACCGTGCATACTTCACCTATATATGAATGTTTTAGATAATTGGAGGAATGGCAAATAATGTAAATAAAAGATGAATGCTAAGAGAAATGAGAGGAATTGAATGATGTAAATAATTAAAGAGAAAGAGATGAGAGAGAGAGAAAAGGTCTATTATGACATCACTATGTATTCTGATTTTGTGAAATCCCTTGATTTTGTAATCTTTGTAAAAACATGATTATCCACCAATGTCAAAGTTAAAACATTATATATTTAATAAAATATGTTTTAGTTGAACAATAAAATTAAACTTTTAACTAAGAGTAAAACTAATTGCTGTTCTTAAATTATTTATTTAAATGTTTTCTTTAATAAAATCGACTTAGAAAAAATAAATTAATACTTAAAAATGAATAACAAATAATTTCCTTAGTTACCAATGTCATTCTTATTATTGTGGATTCTGCTCAAAATGATTTATATTGTTTATTAACAAATTAATTCAATTGAATTGGGGTTCAAATCATAAACGATAACATTAATTAAAAAACGTGTAATTAAATGGGTGAAAATGGTCTTCAAAATATATAATACTTGACAGTTTTTGATCCCGGGACCAGGAAGGAGTGTCATTCCCGCATTTAGAATTAACTTGATAGCTATTGAATTTTAAAAGGTTATTTTTTGAATTCCTTTACAATAGGTTTGGCCAGACACTGTTATTAGAACATTGTTCAACTTTGATTAAACTAAATTGATTTTATATGTTCCTATGTTTTTAAAAAATATTTCTGGGTGGTATATTAAATCGTTTTCTCCCATGTGAGATTACACTTCTGTAAAATATGCTCTCTATTGTCCCTATGTTTAATTGGTATATCTAGTCCCGTTCTATCATTATTTTTTAATTATAAATCAGATTGAAAATTTTATTTTCTAAGGTTTGAAAACATATAGTACTAACAAATAACGAATAAGGGCCACTGCATACTCCTGCTCCCAGCCCTGAACCCCGTATTGCCATTTTTATTCTTACATTTTAATTTCTATAATTTTCAAGTGATAAATAAAATAAAACATTGTATTTGCTGCTTATGAGTGTCTAGTGTAAACACGGATCCTACAATGTTATTGCAAAATTCCTAATACAAAACTAATATCACAATTGGATTCCTCGAAAAAATTGACTTTGGATAAATTGTTTGATCTTTGTATGGGTCTTTGTTTTCAATTACATCCCCCTGACACAGATACAGGGACATCATAAATATACTATAGATTATTTTTCTAAGATGTAATTTCTGGTTTTCTAAAAATGAAAAGATTTTCCTTTTCTAAATTTTGTTCTACATTAAATAAGATTTTTTTTTGTCATCTTCTGATAATTATGGTGGAATTTAATCTGATAAAATTGAAAAAGGATTCATAATGTCAAATTTTTATCTAATTCCTTTTTATGTTAACACCAATAAATTATTTTCTCTTGTTGACAGTTCATATATCACATAAATATAAACATTTGTCATTATCTTTTTCTCCTGTCAATCAAATGTTGTTGCTGCTGTTGTTGTTACTAAAATTGTATAAATAAAATTGGAACCTAATTTTTCTCATAAATTTATGACACAAATTAGCAGTGTTTGAAAAGGAATGGAGGAGGTAGGATTTTATTTCTTTGTTATGAAAGTTAAAAATGATAACGTTATGGTTGTTTACAGACCCTTTGTTTCAAATAAGTTAAACTCTTTTTTTCTTTCATTAATATATTAATGCACAACACAAAAAAAAGGAACAAGTTCTTAATTAAATAAGTGAATCAAGAAGAGCAGCTGGACTGTTTTTTTTTCAGTCGAGCTGCTATTCTTGATTCGCTTTAAATTAACTTTCAATGGTTTTAATTAAATGTCATATAACATAAAATCAAGAATCCTTTTAGCCTGTAAGCAATATCCATAAGACTAAAATCATAGCAAATTACAGTTTTTCTCTGCTGACAAATTTTGTTCTTAGAGATAGGTCTTATGAATGTTAACAGAAATGGTGTTAGTCATGCAAGACACTATAACCAGAGTTTGATTAATTTCCGATTAGGTTACGTAGTGAAATGAACAGAAAATTGTAAAAATTAAATAATTATTTTTTCAAATTTCTGTTTGATAATCTGAAAATTATTAGTGCTTAATGAATAAGTAATCACAAGAAATTAAAAAATAAACAATGCTGCGACTAGAAATTGAACTTAATACTTTTGGGTGCCTTTACTGTAACGACTGACCTTTTTAAATCTATTTTCTGGCATCTCAAAACTATGAGTGTAAACGGAAGCACTTTATAAAAAAGATAAATAAATCTATCAAACAATTCATATATTTTTGACTACATTTGTTTCTGTTAACAGGTTTATCGTCTATGTTCCCTTCGACAAGAGGTTCGACATTGTCTTGCTGTCCTTATGTTAAGTGTCCAGTAATCACGATTGTGGGGATTGACTATACCCATTTGCCACTATTTATGGTTTTGCCTGATGGTTTCTTTCCATGTCTTAAGGCGCCCGCCTTTCTTTTTGCTGTCCAGCCTTAGGTCTCTGCATGTGTTGATATACCCTTGCTTCTTTCAACATGTCCGAACCGGTGAAGATGGTTTGCCCTTATTAGGACAACAAATTTTGGGATGGCTAATTTCTCAAGCAAAGTGTCTGACCTAATATTCTGGATCTGGTTTGCATATCCACCTAATCATTGCCCTGTCATTTCTCTGGAGTAGAGCAAGTGAAGCCTGGGTGAGGGCCCAACACTCACTGCCATATAACATCACGCTTCTTACGCAGCTATCATAGATTTTAGCCCTAGTAATAATCGGGATGTTAGGATTGGGAGAAATTCTCTGAACTTTCCTCAAGCTGTTTTAACTCTGATTGTCGAACTTAGTTTGCAGTAATGGTAGATACAAACTATACTTTTACACCCTTTTATTATACAGACGTTTCTTCTATTTTCTTTCTGAACGAGGTTGTCTTTTACTTTGATTACTTACCAAAGTTATCAACTTGATAAACGATTAAAATAAACAACAGCAATAATAAATATATATATATATATATATATATATATATAACATCTGTTTAATTATTGTTTAATTTTAAAAAAACTTATTGACAGCAGAGATACTATAGTAATTTGTCCATACACCAGTGGCGTAATGTTGAAAATAGGTGAAAATTGAGTATTGATTTACTCCTCTCCAGGAATTAGGCACAAGGCCAGTTTTTATCTTACTCCCACAAGTAAGATGTGACCCAAGGTCGGGTCGGGAAAGTGGGGTTTAAAAATTGCCTGGGCAGCCCCGTCGGCATTTCCCGGTAGGGGCGCCTCAGGCAGTAAGCAATAAACTTACTCCTCCCCAAAGAGGGGAGGCAAAGCCTGGGAGGGTGGACCAGCGTAAATCAAGACCCGAAGGCCAAGACAACACCAGTCTATGGGGTGCAGTATCCATCGGAACAGATACTACACTTTGATCTTAGCCAAAAGGCCAAGGTGAATCTAGGTGAAAATTGAGTAACACACTATTTGAAATGTGCAAAAATTGAGAATAGACTTTGTGTTATGCCACTGATCTAGTTGAAATAAAATGGTTTGTACATATGCAAAAGTCTTTCTTTTTTTACAAATTCTATGCCATTTTCTACAAAATCCATTCAAAATTAAATCTTCAAAGAAATTAATTTCATTCTTAATTAAATTTTTAAATGTTAATTATCAAAACTGCAAAGAAAAATAGGAAAAATGTTTTTTATTTACAACCTGTTTTATATTGTGAGTATAGCAAAAATATATTTTGACATGCCACTGGCATACTCCCACTACGATCAATTGTCAACATGCATAAGTTATTGGTCAGTTAATTTACCCCCCTCCTCCCCAAAACACACGTCATTTATGGGTGTTTTGTTCGAAAGTGAATAATATGGGTGGTATCTTTTTTTATGAAAATAAAAAAACGAAACTCTGAAGGTTTGAGTAAGATAAAATATTTTAGGTGTGAAGGTTTTTAGAGATGAATAATAACGAAATCAGAAAATTATAAATGGCGAGAAAAAGTAGTTTTCTTATGGTTTTTATTTAAAACAACCTTTTCGATTAAATTATATATATAAAAAAAGGTGGATAAAATATTTTTTCTCCACCAAATAGCATTTCTTTAATAAAATGAGATTTTTCTTCATAACTGGTTGCTACATCTAAATATTTGTTACTAACCAAAAACAATAGCAGTTTTAGTAAGCAATATTCTAAAACTAATTATATATATATATATATATATGTGAGGCCTGTCTAAAATGTATCTGACCTTATGCCAGAAAAAATATTTCAAATACGTGACGGGGTTGGGACCCTCATCCCCTTCAAAGTAGGCCCACTAATCCATCCACTGTCGGAAACACCTCTGGAAGTCTTTTTTTTTAATTGTGTTCATCTCCGCCGTCGTATTAGATTCAGCAGGTGTTTGGAGAAGATGCGATGGGTGTAACACAAATTAAGGAGTGGTTCAACCGATTCAAAAATGGCCGCACATCAGCAAAGAGTGACCAGCGTTGCGGCAGGCCTCAAACTGCTTGAAGTGCAGCTGTTGTTGAGAGGGTGCGAAAAAAGATGTGGAACGCGACGGCAGAGATGAACACCATTCCAAAAGAAGACTTCCAGAGGTGTTTCCGGCAGTGGATGGATCGGTGGGCTCAGTGTGTGCAAGTGTGTGAAGGGGATTAGGGTCCCAACCCCGTCACGTATTTGAAATATTTTTTCTGGCCTAAGGTCGGATACCTTTTAGACAGGCCTCGTATATATGAACCAGTACACAAAATAAACTGTTCCAAAATTGCAATTCTCATGAAATCGTAATATATTAAAAAGTAATATTCCACTTCTAATTTTTAAAATCCTCCATTCAAATTGAAACCATATAAGCTTACTTTCATTTTTAAGGTAAAATATTAAAAAAAACTGCAATGGATATAATTTCCTCTATACCAAAAAAGGGATATCTGTGTATCAGGTGTTAAAAACTTTCGATGACAATTGTTTACATTGTGAGAAATGACATGTTTACATGTGGACTATTATTTTGGATTTGAGAATATGTTGGGCATTTGGTCATCCCGTTCTACTGCCGGATATCCTAATGGTTATCTCTGAACGCATATATCATACACTGGATAAGGCAGGTGAAGCTAGGGCAGTAGCGCTTGATATATCCAAAGCCTCTGACAAGGTCATCTTATGAAAATTAATTTGTACTAGACGAATATTTAATATAATCAGAACCTTCTTAGCCATCCCATCCCTTCACTGTAGAGGTCTCCAGATGCCAGAATGCTTTCTACTCTAATATCTTTTTACTTCATACCGTTTGCCTTTGGAATTTCCTCCCTTTTCCCTGTTTCTCCGACTGTTCCAGTATTCAGAAATTTAAATGTAATGTGAACAAACATCTTGCTGCACAACTTCCTACTTAGGTAAAAAAGGTTGCATAGCCTGGACGCGCACGAGTGTCGTTGCCGACATCGCACACTGCCCATGGTCGTAGCGGCGGTGATTTGTTAAGAATCATCGTGTCTAGGGCACAGCATATGGAAGGCGGAGCCCATCCCTCTCCTTCCGCTGCCTTGAACCTTCCCTGAGTTTTAGTCAGGTACCCATTTACTGCTGGGTGGACAGAGGGAGTTTTCAGACCCAAAAATTTGCATGCCGTGAGTGGGATCGAACCCGGGTCGTCCAGCCCAAAGACAAGTGCTATAACCACTCCTCCACAGGCCCTCCTCTCCCTACTTAGGATTCCCCCATAAATCTGACCCTTAATTTACAGTAGCCTTTTCATCTCGGTTGCAATGTGTCTTGTTTAGGGGAATAAAAGTTTTAAAAAACAAACTGAAAGATGACCTCAAATTTAACCAGTTTTCTTCCTTTTAATTTTCCGGGCAATTTTGGCTGTTGTTAGTTTTGAGTTATTGCTTAAGTGACTTTACTCAGGTTAGAACTAACAAATTTTACTTAATTCCTTATGTCGAGTGTAGTTAATGGATCATATTTGAATAAAGCAATCTTTTAGTAAGGACAAAACCCACATAGTTACATGAAGAGTTTTAGGACTGTACGGACAAACAAAAAGATCAACATTCTGTGTAAGCAAGTTATGTCTAGAAGGAATGGTGGAAAGGTGTAGAAAAAAGGTAAATCATAGAGATAATGGTGTGATAACGTATGTTGCTGGACTTTCAGATCAATCAGTCGGCTAAACAAAGTAGTAAGAAGAGACAGAATGATAGATCGCATTCTGCAGTATGTGGAGAAGACATTTGATGATGATCTGAGAAACAGTCTAATACGTACAATCAAGTACTTTCAAGAAACAACAATACTTGTTAGTTTATTATTCTAGAGAAAGTATATGGATTATTTTTGTTACATCTAAGAAACATTTTGCTTCCTTTTATCCAGTGGTGTAGCTGAGCGAGGGAGTGAGGGCAGTTTGTACTAGACAGAACTTTATGGAGAGGGTGGCAATTTTGTCAGCTATAGTCATATAACTAGTATTTGTGTGTATGGCTAAAAGTAAGAAATTAGAATATTTATATTGAGCATTTTTATATATATATATATATATAGTGTGTCAGGTTGTATATCAAAAGAAATCAAATAAAGTGCTCGATCATATAAGAGAGCTAATATAATTTATTTAGATACTGTATATCACATAATTCAGCAATGTACCGCGGTTGCATCCAAAAGGGCAGATGTCTAAATCTGCCCTTTTGGATGAAACCGCGGTACATTGCTGAATTATGTAATATACAGTATCTAAATAAATTATATATATATATATATATATATTATATATTGATTAAGCATATTCCCCGTCTTGTAATGTCAAAAATTTATCTTTGAACTTTATGAGCAAATATCGGTTATCCTACTAACGGTTCCTCAACACAGAATGCGATAAATTACGTGTATAAACATTAGGAATCGTATTATGTTGTTTTTGTTAAATAATATTAACCGAGAAATCATTTCGAGTTAAAATCCAAGTAGTATTACATGCAAAAGGCACGGTTGAAATCTATGAAGTATCGAAGAAATTTGTAAATAATTCCAAGTTCGTACAATATGACCACCAAGGGTAACGTTTTAGATCAACCGGATTGTGTTGAACGAAAAACGAACCCTTCACAGAAAGCAATAAGGTTTACCAGAAGTGTTAATAAAAAAAATATATATTTGTTAACACTAAATTATTTTTATACCTAATTTAAATTTTTGAAATAAAATAATATATATTTATAATTACACATGGCTTTGCGTAGTTTCGTTTCTCCAGGTCAACAATTCTGTTTTTCTATCGCATCGTCCGAGATGTTTTTCTCTCAAGGCGATAAGTCTTCTAACACGTCTTCTTTTCTATTTTACTAATTAATAGTACATTGATTTTACTAACAAAACCTTCTTACTATCATAATATGAACAAAAAAAAAATCTATCTATCTATGCCAATTTATCTTCCTCCCACAAGGTAAGATGTGACACAAGGTCGGGAAAGTGGGAAAGAACCAGCACTCGAGAATTTGAGCACTCTGGTTTTTTAAAAAATGCCTGGGGAGTCCCGTCGGCATTCCCTGGTAGGGGCGCCTCAGGCAGTAAGCAATAAACTTACTCCTCCCCAAAGAGGGGAGGCAAAGCCTGGGAGGGTGCACCTCCTAGAACTGCACAGGACGGACAACCCCCAATAGACCGACGTAAATCCAGACCTGAAGGCCCGGACAATACCGGTTTATTGGGCGGGGTAAAAACCCCTGGTTGAACCATCTATCTATCTATATATATATATATATATTATAAACTTATTTTACTTTCTCTAAAGACTCTTTCTTACAGAAGAGAGATTGCTAGTCTTTCTCTACTCTATCGTTATTTTTGTGGTATGTGCCCAACTGAGCTTCAATCTATGGTTCTCTCTGTAAAACATTCACAACAAAAACTCGTCTAGCTACAACCACTGTAAATAATTTTCCTTTCTTCCTCTGTGTAGCTAAAACTAAACGTTTGTTTCCAAGAAATACCCATCTGCTGAACACAATACCACATGGTTGTTTCCCAGGTGACTACAACATGATCGTTTCCAAGTTCAATGTTAACAAATTTTTGTTGAGCCACCCTCTTAAATAATCAAATTCTTCCCAGTTTCAACCATCGTTACCAATCCTCACGATGTTGTCTCACCATCCACCCGACAAACTAATTAACCCTTATTCTCGCGTGACCTTTGAGCCTTGATAAGCGGTGACCTGTTAGTACATAAAAAAAAAAGATATTAGATAACTTTTAAAAACCTTAAACTAATTATCATTGATCTTTGAAATTGGAGTATTAAAAAAAACTGTTTTTCACTTAAAAGCAGACGATTTAACATACTGAATAACCTTGGGCCCCATTAGAATAAAATTAAATTTGATATATGGTGAAACAGAGAAACAGAAGTAAGGACGCATGAGCTATATGACTTGATACACAAACTTAAGAGGTGTTTTCGTCAGAATCTGTTTGAAGTGAACAAACGAGAAAAAACCCATGTAAAAATGTAGCAGTGTCTATTGCATGCTCTCTCTTTTTTTCTCTTTTCATGTCTCGACATTGTTTAAATAAGTGAATAGAACAGGATGTCTGTATTATAACTGTTTGTGTTAATTAATTGCAATTATCTATGTTACTTCTAGCAAAATAAACACCAAATGGACCGTTCAAGATGAAGTCTTCATTCCTTCATCTTCAAGAAATTCCAGACGATAAAGTCACCATCATAATCAAAAGAGCAACCCCACTTGATGTGGTGACAATCGAAGAATAGCCATATAACAAATGTTTTATTTACTTTTTTTTATAAAAAAAAATGTAAGAGATAAAATAAATGAAACCCAAATTAAAAAAACAAAAAATTTGTATACTTTTAAAAGATGATCTCTTAATGTTATCTACTTTTCTTTCATTGCCTTTGGTTGGCTGACTTTCGTAAAGAGAAAGAGGAGGGAAGAAAAAATACAAACTGAGTTATGTATTTAATAGCATCATAATTTCATACCTGCTGCCATGGGTCAATCAGTTAGTTCGCCGTATTTAGCAATAGAGTTTGTGATTTCCAACCTTACCTGGAGCATAACTATTTTTACTCTGATTTTGTCCTAAAATGAACTTCGACAGTTCAAATTTCAATATTAAGCAGATTGTGTAGTTTTACTTTTTTTTTTTTTTTTTGTAATCTACGTAATTTATGGAAATTAGGACCCCGGGCGATGTCAGGGAGCCCTGCGAGTTTAAAATAATTTAAATGAGAAAATTGAATTATGTGTTTCGTTTGTTTTTTGTACTAAGCTAATTTTAAGATATAGCAAATACAATTTACTTTCAGCTTTCTAGATAAAAAAAAACCCATAAGAATGCTCGAAATAATTATCAAGGATTAAAGATCAACATTTTAATTTTTTACTACAAATAAAAGAAAATGATGTAGAAATGGATGGATGATAGATATTAAAAAAAAAAACCCTGACACATCTGATCTAAAGAGAGAGAATGTGTAATTTTGAGAGCAGACATACATCTCTATAAGTGGTTCTGTCCATCAGTCGGTACCCCTTAACCTTGCTTTTGAAAATGTGACATATCGTTCTTTCAATGGCACCACCACATGAGCATTAAGTGTCAGTAATTCTATTTTTTACTCATCTTTGAAAATATTCCATTTGTGAGGTATGAAATAAAAAAGGGATAAATGTTTTAAAAGTAAAATTCGATGATGACATGTGAAAAACAAATTTTTAATTCTATTTTCTGACGGGTTGCATCTTTTATTAGTGTCGTGGCCTCGTTATCCTTGTGAATGGGTTGAGGGTATGGCACATTTACAGGCCAACCCAGGGAGTATAAAAAACGACCTATTCCATTGTTTTTATCCATATTTTATGTGTAAGCTTTTGTCATTCAGATTTCATTTTTTTCAAAGACAATCTTAATAATATAATGATTTATTTCTGATCTCTTAATGAAGATAATAATTTTGAGACTATAATTCTTTGATCGGAAACAAATTACAATCAGAAAATTTTTAACTTTCAGCAGCAAAACTCACTCGAGTAAATTAGCACTTTTTACTGATTATTTTACTTAAAAAATTAAGATGATTTATTTTTATTATCAACCTCATGTAGATTTGTGATGCAAAGAATTGAGATGCTACACTCAGTCTCATGGATTTCTTGGAGTACAGCTGTCCGCTGACATGGAGTTCTTTGACAGGGAGTACTGCAGATTTACTGTCATCAGTATTTAAACCTGTATGTATCACATGCACACTAGTTGTAGACTTTATATGATTTTATTCTTTATGATTATGGAAAAATAATTCTTCTTCTTTTAGAGTTTTAACCGAATTGAATGAGTTTAAACAACTCAAATGTTTGTGTATTATTTGGATTACTATTCTCGTCTTGGTTTTTATGTTCATAATGTTTTGTCTGATGTAACCTCCAACCTTCTTCAGATGCATGCTCTCAAACTTCGGAACCTTATATTCAAATTTGGAAATCATTGTTGAATTCAGGAACCTATATGGCATAAAGATTCCCAAGTTTGACAAGATCCACCTGAAGGTCAGAGGTTACATCGTCCGAAATGGGAAAATAACAACCAAGATGAGAATAGTAGTCTTAATAATCTTAATAATCAATCCTCATCTCAAAAATCCCCAAACCTTGAATGCTTTTCACTAATATGGAATTCTATTTTATTATTCTATAGTTTCTTTTAAATATATGAACATGTATGTTTAAAATAAATTCAAACATTTAAGCACGGCACTAATATAAAAATTAAAAAAAACTTTCCGAGATTCTTGATCCTGTTTAATTGTGACTATTAATTCATCTCTTTTTGCGAATAAGTTTGTTTCTTGTAAGCAGTAGTTCCTCTAAATGATCATATAAACATCTGTTTATATATCATATATCTATTGCATTTCATTATATTGATCAGTTACAAATAATAGTAACAAATAATCAAAGTAAAAATCTGCGTTGTAAATTTGAAATTAATTTTAATCAGCATTATTTCTTAGGTGTTACCTATTTTATGTGATGTCCTCAGCTTCAACAGTTTATTTTTAATATTTATGACTAGTAGAGCTTCACAGCATTGCTCATGCATGCATTATGTAAAAAAAATTAATACTCGTGATGAATAAAAAAAAAAAAAAATGTATTAAGTTGTACAAATTCATTTGATGGAATGAAACAAACGTTTCTGTGTAGCTCACTTGCCATAAGTATATTTTTATACTACTACTCATGTAGTGAGCATTGTTGAAGTAAATATTAAAACAAAAAATATATATGCAATTTATCTCATAAGTCTCTATCTATCTATCTATCTATATATATATATATATATATATATATATATATATATATATATATATATAGTCTAAACAAGCTTTGAGTCATTAAAAAAAAAAAAAAAAAAAAAAAATGTAAAATGCAGTTTAAATTCCCAGACAAACTAACTAAATCCAAGATATTGCAGACTTAACATTCGTTGGAAAATTAATAAATGAAAAAATATAAGTAAAATAAATAAAAATAAAATAAAATAAAAATTTAAAAAAAGGGGGGGTTAATTATCTAAGAGTGAAACAAAAACAGGAGACCTTAAGCGTCTAATATTAACACGGGGATCATCAGCTGTTTACCATGTAACTGTTTCGGAGATTTAAAAACAGGACAGTTATAATATTCATGGCTCTCCAATGGTACTGATTATACGACCATTTCCTCAATAAAAGAAAATGATGGAGAAATGGATGGATGATAGATATTAAAAAAAAAAACCCTGACACATCTGATCTAAAGAGAGAGAATGTGTAATTTTGAGAGCAGATATACATCTCTATAAGTGGTTCTGTCCATCAGTCGGTACCCCTTAACCTTGCTTTTGAAAATGTGACATATCGTTCTTTCAATGGCACCACCACATGAGCATTAAGTATCTGTAATTCTATTTTTTACTCATCTTTGAAAATATTCCATTTGTGATGTATGAAATAAAAAAGGGATAAATGTTTTAAAAGTAAAATTCGATGATGACATGTGAAAAACAGATTTTTAATTCTATTTTCTGACTGGTTGCATCTTTTATTAGTGTCGTGGCCTCGTTATCCTTGTGAATGGATTGTTGAGGGTATGGCACATTTACAGGCCAACCCAGGGAGTATAAAAACTCCCTTTATATATATATATAAACTAACATATCTAATATATAAAATAAAGTCTGTCTATTTATCGTCTAATTGTCATCAATACATTTCCGCCTACAAACTAGATACATCTTTCTTGCTAAAAAGACAGTCTTCTTTCGGCTATCTTCTTAGAAGATATCTTTCTTCCAATAGATTTGACCAATTTCTATATTTACTCCCATCGATATTTCTTTTGGGAAAAGAAAGTATTTATGTGCATCAATGTTGAGTGGCAGAAAATGATTTTAACTTTTAAATGGGTACAAAAAATTTGTATATTTTTTATTATTCCTTTTTTTAATTATATAATTTATTTAATATATATCGTGATATAGATGTTGCCAAAAAACCCTCAATTTTGTTTACTGCGAGACTCCTATTAGGGAACCATCTTGCTTTTTTACTTCCAGCCTATTTTGGTTATAACATTATTTCATTACAGTTTCAAAGTGTTTGTCAACACCACCCCACAAAACCCTTTAAAAAATTATTTATTTTAAAACATACTGTGTGCATGTGTGACACTTATTTACTATTAAGTGCATAAACTCACTTTTTTCAAAATATCATTTGTACACATCAAAATATAATAAGGAGAATATTTTAATAAAATATTTTGAAAACCTGGACAACGCAATTTATTTATGTTTTTTAAAATAAATTATTTATTTACTTTAAAAACTTGAGTACTTTCGGTGATATACACCCTTGTCAAAAGTATAAGCATATTTTTTTTTCTCTTTTTTTGTTTAATCCTCCTTGATTGAGACATATTTATCGCAGGCAAGTTGAAATTCGTCTTGATGTTATTGACGATTAATGTTGATATGCCGCTGTGTGTAGCACGCCGTTATGTGAATAAGGTAGTTTAAAAAGTTACACATGGAAACGTTGCTGAAATTGCCATTTCAGCAACGTTTCCATGTGTGACTTTTCAAACTACATCAAAATATGTTTAAGAGTTAACAAATGCAACAGTTTTTGTGTAATTTACTTTCAAACATTTCATAAGACTTGTCTGATCGATTAAAAAAATAATAATAGTTTATTTCTAAATTATTGTAACAGAACTCCAGCTTATTATTTATAGATTTATAACTTAAAAATAACAAATTTGTAAAGATTTATGCAATTTCCTTTTCAACATTTTGTTAGTGTAAATATAATAATAATAATAATAATATTAATAATAATTTATTTGAAAATTAGATCAACAGAAGACAGGCTCATGGCCACTTATTATTTATAAAATTATTACTTAAACAAAAAAAAAACTTTAACCATTTCTGTGCTTTAAATTTATACTTTTTGTAATACGTCATATAATTGATTTAAAAATGATAATTTGGTAAAGATTCCTGGGCAATGCTGGGTAGGTACAGCTAGTATATATATATATATATTCTCTCTAAATATATAATGTTTTGCGGTGTATTGAAGAGTTACAGTAAAGGGGAGTAATTGAATTTTTAATATCAATATCATTTTTATTCTTTTTCTGAATAATTATGGAAAAAAGGATATTTTAATTTCTTTTTATAGTTTTGTTTTATTTTCTTTGATTATAATAAACCAAAATGAACGCCACTTAAAAGTGATAGAAAAATGTTCTTTTCATGTTCTATTCATGATTAACTTTTTTCATAGTTCATATTAAATCCTTACAATGTATCAAAGTGAGGTTTAATTCTTATTACTTTGAATGAATTATTAGCACTTGTTATTGGATTGATGTTAACAATGATTAAGGGAAGCATAAAGTTGTAACAGATTAAGTGTTTATGTCACCTTTTTAAATCTCTTTAAGCTCAATAAGTTAAATGTCACAGCTTCGATTTCCTCAATTACCCTTGAACAATTTCTAACTGCTTTCGTAGAATTATTCACATCTAGTTTTGAATTATATTTAACATTGAAAATTATTTTTGACAGTATATCATATATCGCACTGCGTTTTTTTTGTTGATGCTCATGTTTGCGTGGGTAATATCACTAAATAAACAATTTAGTTCATAGGGCTGTGAATAAACAAATAATACCACAAAGTGAAAAATGAAACTCATACAGGGTTCGAACCTGTGACTCAGAAGAGGGACCACCTGACGTGGATGTCATTAAAACCGCATGACTAACAAGCTGGACAGTTAAAAAGCTGAAATTGTAAAAGTTGAACTGGATAGATCATAAATGGCTAAAACACTCTGAATTTATCAGTTTAACTTCAATTACTTAAAAAAAATAATTTATATTTGATTTAATAGGAAATCTGAAAATTTGAATAAAAATACCATTTACAAAACTCAATATTAATGAACATTTAAAGAAACAGCTTAACTGTTTAATTTTATGTTTATTATTATTTGTAGTATTATTATCATTACACATTTGGAGTTTTTACATCGGCCGTTATCAGTAATTATTCAGTAATAACAAATGGTGGTTTTCCCTACTGTCTGAGTGACAGCAAGCCTCCCCAGTTATTCTAACTTGCTTGGCGTTATCTCACCAGCCGTACTAAAAAAATTTCACTGATAAAAAATGTTGGTTCTCCCTTGGAATCTGAGTGACACTAAGCTGCCTTAATATTGCAGTATTCTACATTTACTCCATGGTCTAAATGATGCTATACTTCCTCTGTTTTCCTATTCTTTAAGGTTCTCTGTGGCAACATTCTGTGGTACCAATGAATACATTTAAGGTTCTCTGTGGTCACATTCTGTGGTACCAATGTATACATTTCAGGTTTTCTGTGGTTAGATTCTGTGGTACCAATGAATACATTTCAGGTTCTCTGTGGTCACATTCTGTGGTACCAATGAATACATTTCAGGTTCTCTGTGGTCACATTCTGTGATACCAATGAATACATTTCAGGTTTTCTGTGGTCAGATTCTGTGGTACCAATGAATACATTTCAGGTTCTCTGTGGTACAAATGAATACATTTCAGGTTCTCTGTGGTCACATTCTGTGGTACCAATGACTACATTTCAGGTTTTCTGTGGTCAGATTCTGTGGTACCAATGAATAAATTTCAGGTTCTCTGTGGTACAAATGAATACATTTCAGGTTCTCTGTGGTCACATTCTGTGGTACCAATGACTACATTTCAGGTTCTCTGTGGCCACATTCTGTGGTACCAATAAATACATTTCAGGTTCTCTGTGGCCACATTCTGTGATTCCAATGAATACAGTTCAGGTTCTTTGTGGCCATATTCTGTGATTCTAATGAATACATTTCATGTTCTTTGTGGTCACATTCTGTTATATCAATCAATACATTTCATGTTTTCTGTGGCTACATTCTCTGGAACCCATGAATACATTTCAGGTTTTCTGTGGTCACATTCTGTGGTACCAATGAATACATTTCGGGTTCTCTGTGGTCACATTCTGTGGTACAAATGAATACATTTCAGGTTCTCTGTGGCCACATTCTGTTGTACCAATGAATACATTTCAGGTTTTCTGTGGCCACATTCTGTTGTACCAATGAATACATTTCAGGTTTTCTGTGGTCACATTCTGTGGTACCAATAGATACATTTCAGATTCTCTGTGGTCACATTCTGTGGTACAAATGAATACATTTCAGATTCTCTGTGGTCACATTCTGTGATACCAATGAATACATTTCAGGTTCTCTGTGGTCACATTCTGTGATACCAATGAATACATTTCAGGTTCTCTGTGGTCACATTCTGTGATACCAATGAATACATTTCAGGTTCTCTGTGGTCACATTCTGTGATACCAATGAATACATTTCAGGTTCTCTGTGGTCACATTCTGTGATACCAATGAATACATTTCAGGTTCTCTGTGGTCACATTCTCTGATACCAATGAATACATTTCAGGTTCTTTGTGGCCCACATTCTGTGATTCCAATGAATACAGTTCAGGTTCTTTGTGGCCATATTCTGTGATTCTAATGAATACATTTCAGGTTCTTTGTGGCCACATTCTCTGATACCAATGAATACATTTCAGGTTCTTTGTGCCCACATTCTGTGATACAAATGAATACATTTCAGGTTCTTTGTGCCCACATTCTGTGATACAAATGAATACATTTCAGGTTCTTTGTGGTCACATTCTGTGGTACCAATGAATACATTTCATGTTTCTGTGGTTACATTCTGTGGTACCAATGAATACATTTCAGGTTCCATGTGGTCACATTTTGTGGTACCAATGAATACAGTTCAGGTTCTTGGTGGCCACATTCTGTGGTACCAATAAATACATTTCAGGTTTTTTGTGGCCACATTCTGTGGTACCAATCATAACATTTCAAGTTTGCAGTGGTCATATTCTGTGGTACCAATGAATACATTTCAGGTTTTTTTGTATCCACATTCTTTGATACAAATTTGAAATCAAAATTTACCGTTTCTGTTATCATGGACATAATTTGATTCATAAAAATGAACGCAGTTTCCTACAAGTAAAACATCATTTTTATAAAAAATGAATCAAAAATAGTGTAATACTTGGATTTTCATATTTTTTGCACAGACAAGTTGAAAGCAATCGCTTTGCGGGTGTTTTTTTTAATTGTACGTACCCCCCCCCTCTCCATTAAGGAATATTTCTAAATTAACATAAAACCTAATGAGTTTTTAACTTGACTTTACCTCTAGTCAGTTTGATATCTAGTTGGTTGGATGCCTTTTCTTTTTTTTTTTAAAGAAATTTAAAAAGCAGTAGTTGATCCAGGAGACTAGGTGGAGAGGAGTATCAGCTCACATGATTCAAGGCAAAGACACACAGTACAAGCTCTTTTGGACTGGTAATAGATGAGGCATGGCATTTGTGGGAATTCTTCTGGCTGAGAAATTGCTTGACAAGGTGTTTGATGTTCAACGTCTGTATGACAGGATCATCCTTGCCAAACTGATAGTAGGGAGTACTGTTCTCACCTTCCTAAGTATCTGCACCCCGCAGATAGGACGCAATGATGATGAAAAAGATTCCTTCCATGAACCTTTGAGGGAGGTTATCTGTAAGATACCGGGAAAAGAGCCTCTCATCACCTATGGTGACTGGAATGGACACATTGGTAAAGCAGCGGCAGGTTTCGAGGAGGATACAGCATTTGTGAATGAAACCCTGAAGGTGATATGATTTTGGAGTTTGCGATGCCCAACAACCTGGTAGTAGGAAACTCCTGGTTCAAGAAAAAAGACAACCACCTCATTACTTAGGAATCTGTTCAATTTTAGTCCATCCTTCTCCAAGAACTTGACTTTTTTTCTTAGTTCTTTATTTTCTGCAAGTATTTTGCAATTATATTTTTCAAATTATAATTTTTTTTATACGTCTTGCTTTGAATGACATTTTTTCTGTCTCTTAACTGATTTAAGTTTAGAAAGTTTCTTTAGAAGCCTTGCTCTTGATATTTTGAGTTGAACATTTTCCTTGCCTAGGGTAGATATTACCTGAGAAGCCAATTTATACTGTTCTCTTATTTGGAAATTAACAGCCATGTCGAAGAGCTGATCCTGGGATTTGTTAAGGGATTGTTCAAGTGTCTTCATTTTGACAGCAACGGATAGTTGTTCTGGAGAGGCTAAATTAGAAGGTTTATCCTGAGAAGGACAATCTACAGTTTTTGCTTGAGATGCTTGCTTCTGAAATGGAGACATTAAAAACTATTGCAGTCTTTCAGGATTTTTTATAGCCCTGTATTATTTTACATTCTTTTGAAAGTTTTCATTGTAATTTGCAGACAGAAGGTGATTCAGCCACATTACCATTGTTAAACGTTAGATGTTTTTTAGTTGAATAATAATAAAGGTGAAGAAGTGTTCCATTTGTCAGTGATGTCATTAGGAACACTTTTGAATAGTGCTGCATCTTCCAGTTCTTGCAATGAGATTCCGATTGCAGAGAGTTCTTCAGTTACAAAATAGGCATCATATGAAGCGTCTAAAAAGATTTTCAATTCAGCTTCTCCTTTGGTAGAAAAAAATACTTTAGCTTTCGTAAAGGTCCGTTGAATTTGTCCAATCAATCTTGGCTGTTCCACCTTCATATCTGGAAAGAGTTTGCAGAACCAAGCAAAAACCTGAAATTAAAAAATATACAATTTTCTTATCAAAAAAAGAAATATTAAAGAAATGTCAAAAAAAGAATCTCAAAATATTTCATGAATTTTTTTAAAGAACTGTTCTATAAACCTGATATCTTGCCTATTTAGATGATTTTGTTGTTTTCATTAGTGTCCATAAAACCATGAAGGTAACAAGTTGAACTCAAAATAGACAAAACGTAGACTTCATCAGAACTATATCCAGATGACTTAGTAAGTCAATAACATCCCCAAGTTCCACTTTCATTAACTTTTCAAAACTTTTTCCAATAAGGTTTCGCTAAATTTCTGAATAAATGAAAAAAGTATTCTAATTATTTTAAAGAAAAAATATTTTGCTACACTTCTGAACAAATAAGAGAATTTACCGTTATTTTAAAAATTTCAAAACAAAGCGTTATTTTTTACGGAACTTTTAGTTTTAACAAAAAAAAGTTTTGTTAAACTTCCAAATAAAAAGTATTCTATTTTTTTCCTATTTACTTTCATCCTCACGGGGGCAGAGTTAGATACAAGGTCGATTTTTAATGTGTGGAAAATTCACTACCGAATAAAAAGTATTCACATTGTTTTTATAAACTTCTGAACAAATAAAAAAAAATACTGTTTTTTAAATTACAAAACAGTTTTTTCATTGTTATAAAACTTTTTACAAAATAGTTTCACTAAACTTTGGAATAAAAAGTACCTATTTGAATCGTTTTTATAAACAAAACCAGTTTTGTTGAACTTGTGAACAAGCAAAACTTTTATTTTATTTCTTTTTCTGAAACACGTTGTCACCAAAAGAATAATACTTTTGGAATTTTATTACAAATATACAGGGTGATTCATAAGTCACTTAGCTATTTATTTTTGAAATTCTAAAGTTAAAAAATACGGTAATACAAAACAGAAAGTTTATTCAACAAATTCATTTATGGGAATTTAAAATTACAGCAAATTTTCAAAATTTCCACCTTCGTTCTGCATGCATAGCTCCATTCTTTTTTGCAAGGAATTTACGACTCTTTGTAGCATATTTGATTGATTATGGTGTTGTGCGAAGGAGGCTTTCTGTTCACATCACGTTTCCATTGCCTTTCAACAAGTGTGGGAGATTCATCAAATTTGGCCATATGAATAACAATAAAAATTCGCTCTTCAATTGTAAATGACATTTTAAATAGCTAAGTGAAGTGACTTATGAATCACACAGAATTGTACCAATTATTTATATATATATATATATTTGATTGTTCAAATATCAATTAGAAAAAATATAATACAAAATCTTCAACCACGAAACGTAAAAGTTAAACAAAGAATAAATGGAAGAATGTCTGGTAACTAAACGGTTTTAACAAAACACAGAATAAGTACTTTATACCAATATTATATAGATAAAATAAGTAAAAAAATAAATTCAACTTACCTAGAAACTGTGAAATGTCCATTATTATAGTTCGTAGCTTGCTGTTGATTTTCGTCTGGCAGGAGGGAGTTGAATTTCAGTTCGATGTGTTCAACTTCACTCGGCAAAAAGTTCAAAACACAAGCTCTTTTTATATTCAAGCCGTTTGCGATGTATAACGATTTTTTTTATTATTTCTATTGATTATTATTGGGTAAATCCTGCTTTATATAATGGTATAAATGACAAGTTTTTTTTTAATTCAACTTTTATATTTTATTCACTAAAGTTTTCAACTTGGAAATTTTTCATAAAAATTTATTTTAAAATTCTATACTTTGCCTACCAAATTGAAGAATAACCTTTCTTTTATAAGATGGAATGATTGTTCAAAGTTGAATAAACAATATCGCGAATGACTCAGACGTTAAAAAATAGGACTAAAAAATTGTTAAAAAAAAAAAGCGGAACTAAACACATTTGTCATTAAAATAGTTACATAATTAAAATCAACCTGTAAAAAAAACTAATCATCGTACAAGAAAAATAATGATATCATTAGATAGAGGAACGATTAAATTTTATTTACATACTAATTTCATAGATATAACCTGATAAATAGCTGAGATATCATAAGTGAAATTTTACGAAAAATTTCACCCATTTTCGCAGCATAAACAGGCCAGTTTGGGATATCTACTCTAAGAAAGATGAAAGATGGACCGTCTGGTATTGTAGCTGAAATTTTGTAAGCATCCAGAAAGATAGGCATCCAGATCATGTCGAACTTAGCGAACTCCATCATAAGGGAAGAGTGTGTCCCAGAGAGCTGGGAAGAGAGCTACATCATCAATTACGCCAAGGACAAGGGTGATTCGCTGTCAAGAGGATACTATAGAGACCTGAAGCTCTTGGAACAAGCGATGAAAGTGATAGAGTAACAGACAACATCATTAGGCAGCAAGTTGACATCGATGCTATGCAGTTCTGATTTGTACCAGGTCGAGGCACAACAGATGCAATCTTTATTCTACGTCAAATGCAGGAGAAATACATTGGCGTGAACTATACATGGCATTTGTTGACCTAGAAAAGGCTTTTGACAGGGTTCTCCGAGAAGTGTTATGGTGGGTAATGCGCAAGTTTAGAATGGAGGAGCGGCTTATAAGACTAGTACAATGCATGTACAGGAATACCAGAAGCAAGGTACGGGTAAATGACATTTACAGCGGTGAGTTCAATGTAAATGTTGGAGTACATCAAGGATCAGTCCTAAGTCCCTTGTTGTTCATTGTTGTCCTTGAAACCCTCTCCAATGAGTTCCGAACAGGGTGGCCATGGGAACTACTGTATGCCGATGGCTTAATCATAAGTTTTATTCTTCATGAAATCTATCATGATGGTCACTGTTTTAAGAAGTTGACTGTCGAAAATGAAATAAATGAATCATAGAAGGTTGTATTTCAACAGTTAACTCTGTAAATAAAATAATGAATGAGTCACAAATTGACCAACTTAAAATAGAGACATAATTCAATGAGAACTAATCATTAACACACAAGAAAATGAATGGCTTCCTTAGAAAGACAAAATACTAAATAAATTTAAAAAAACTTTAAAAAACTGAAACTGAACCAAAAAACTGAGGTATGAAGGCGGGGGGGGGGGGGGCAATACCGAAACTAAAATTATCATAACACCCAACTCTAATTAATACATACTGTGTGGTCTAACTCATATATATCTTTATTATGAGCCAGAAGAAAATCTCCTAAAACAAATTTGTGATAGGTGGGTGAGTGAAAAAGAAGGAAACGTTATTAACACAAGTGACAAATTATGCTAATTTTCTTTCCTTCCCTACTGAGCGACCAATGAAAAAATTCACCTTCTTGATAACAAGCCATTTTAAGAGTTAATAACATTTAAAGCTATTTCCGACAACCCCCTTTTTTTTCTCTTCCCTTTTGTTAAATGGTGGACAAACAGTTATAGATCACGATTCACCGATGATAAAACTAGTCAACCTATGGTCGAATGGATAGAAATATGGAGCTCGTGTATGACTTGTGCAAAATTAAAAAGGTTGAAATAGTTCTTTCACTTTGTTTAAGGGTGGGTGGGTGGTGGGATCTTGCAGTTATCGTCAACTGAACAAGGAGCAGAATGCTGACATACAGCAAAGTTAGCGTGCTTTGATAACTGCGTTTGTGACAGACTCGTTTGTAGCTTTCAATCAATTCACGACGCTGACGCTTGCGTCATGTGGAGATGGTAGATGTGTTTTTGGCAGAGCTGGAAAAGCTAGCCTTACTAGTTGGAAAACTGTCAGAACAGTATGTGCCCAGCCTAGACGAACATTTCGGGCGTCATCCAGGATGGACAACATGACTTTGAGCCAACTACTGATTAGAGCCTCTTCTATCATGACTGCCAAAATGGAGAATGAAGTATCCAGAATAGCTAAACAGATGGCAAAGACAAATATGGATATTGTTGGAGAAAAGCGCATTTGAAATGAGGGCCTAGCAACTGATGAGCAGGATAAGAGAGATAATTGAAAATGCCAATATGAGAAATTGTTGAATATTGAATTTTCATGTAACCATGAAAATCTAGAAGTTGCAGAAACAGTTTCTGGTTTAGCTATAAGAATTGAGAAAGAAATGGAACGGGAAGCTGTGAGTAAAATGAAGAAGGGTAAGGCTGCAAGACTCTCAGGCATTGTTGCAGAAATGTTGAAGCCTGCAGGTGAAACAAGCATTTAGATGCTCAGACATGACAAATCGGATCATTAAAGAATAAGTTGTTTTGAAATACTGGGATCTTAGTACAATTGCGAACTCTTACAAGGGTAAAGGAGGAGCTGCAGATAAAGATAATTACAGAGGCTGAAAGTTAATGGATCACGTCCTGAAAGTGGTTGAGAGAATAATTGAGCAGCAAATAAGAATTCAGATCAACATAGATGCAGTTTGGTCTTATGCCTGGACAAAGTACCACTGATGCTATATTTATCATGATGAAAATGCAAGAGAAATATCTTTGTTAGAAGAACCTGTATTTTGCTTTGTGGATTTGGAGAAAGTTTTTGACAAGATGTTATCTGGTGGCTTCGCATAAATTAGGGGCAAATGAGTGGTTGTTGAAGTAATGTACAGAAATGCTGAGTTGTGTTAGAATTAACACCACATTTAGTGACATCTTTAATGTTAAAGTGGGAGTATATCAGGGTTCTGTACTGATTCCATTGCTTTTTATTTGTGTCCTAGAAGCATTGTTCAGGGCTTTCATATGGGTTGTACGGAAGAGTTGCTGTATGCTGATGACTTAGTACTTGCCTGTGAAACAATGGAAGGTCTACTTGTTCAGTTAAAAACTTGGAGAAATGCTATAAAAATAAAGGTCTGAGAGTGAATGTTACCAAGACCAAAATTATGATCAGCGGTTGTAATGTTGAACAGCCCTCAGAAAGAGAAAAGTTACACTCCTCAGTTTATAGAAAGGGAGTTGGGTGAAACTTGATGTTTTGTGGTGCTTGTAAGCAATGTGAATACAAGAAGTGGAATTACTGGTTGGTCGAGAGATGATAAACAGCTTTTGTGGAGAAAGTATATTTAGATGGTAAGGCTATTGAGGTTGTCCAGAATTTCTTTTTACCTTGATGATACCATTGGAGCAAAAGAAAGAACTGGTATTAGGATTGGATGGAGTTAGTTCAGGGAACTTCTGCCTTTACTAACCAGCAGAGCGTTACAACTGTCGACAAGGAAGAATCTATCGGGCATGTGTATGCAGTGTGATGATATATGAAAGTGAAATCTGGCCAGTGAGGGTTGCATAGAGAGAAATGATATGAGAATGATACGATGGATGTGTAATGTGAGTCTTAAAGACAGGTTTAGTTCTGATGAGCTCAGAGGAAGATTAAATTTGGACAGTATAGGGAGATGTGTGCAGAACAGGAAACTTTATTAGTTTGGTTACTTGAAAAAAAAAAGGATCAGTTGGGAGGAAAAGATTAAAAACATGGAAATGATAAGGATTGATTTGAGAGAAAGAGGGATAAATAAAGACCTGGCCAAAGATAGGTTAGTTTGGAATTCAATGTTTAAAGGCCAACAGATGTTAAACCGAATATGATGATAAAAACAAACTGCATAATTTGAAAATGGAGAACAAAAATTTGAGTAACCGACTCTCGGGAAACACTGGGTAGTTACAGTTAGTGATGAATAGATTCAATAATCTTATTTTCAATCTAAACTTCCATAAATACCTAAATTGTATAAATGCTGTGATTTAATTTTTTTGTACTTCAGTTAAATTCAATATTTGTCTTTCCACCCTTTACGTGTTGGATATATATTTCCAATATTATAGTTGAACAGATCTGCTATGTTAAAAGTGATAGACATTTTATGCATATGAATATTGTTGTATATTCAATAGACTTACAAAATATGCAAATCGGTCAAATTTGCATAATTGATGGTGCCCATCTTGAATACATAATGTGTTTACTCAGTGCAATTACTTTTTCTCTACGTGCAGTTATATGTAAGTTTATGGTTAATGATGTTTATTCTATAGTCTCGAATCAATAACTTTAAACTTTGTATCAGACAAAAATGACCCAATCACTCCCAAACGGCTAAACATTTTTACCAAACAAAACATACCATATATTATATCAAGTGCATACTAATATACACCAAGTACCTATCCACATATATGCGCAAAGAAAAGCAATCAAAATGGATATTAATATTAATCACCGACAAATCGGGTTTGAACTTAATATATACTAAAGCATCTGTGCCCCGTTGGGTCAGTATTTCTTATATATATATAACTAAATATTTAATGTCTTAACTTTGACATGATGTGATAAATCAGCAGCAGTCAGCAATTACGGCTGCCACTGCTTAAAAAAACAAGTCCACAACTTTTGAGAACTTCCATTCATAGTTTTATGTCACAACTTTTGAGAACTTCCATTCATAGTTTTATGTCACAACTTTTGAGAACTTCCATTCATAGTTTTATGTCACAACTTTTGAGAACTTCCATTCATAGTTTTATGTCACAGCTTTTGAGAACTTCCATTCATAGTTTTATGTCACAACTTTTGAGAACTTCCATTCATAGTTTTATGTCACAACTTTTGAGAACTTCCATTCATAGTTTTATGTCACAACTTTTGAGAACTTCCATTCATAGTTTTATGTCACAACTTTTGAGAACTTCCATTCATAGTTTTATGTCACAACTTTTGAGAACTTCCATTCATAGTTTTATGTCACAACTTTTGAGAACTTCCATTCATAGTTTTATGTCACAGCTTTTGAGAACTTCCATTCATAGTTTTATGTCACAGCTTTTGACAACTTCCATTCATAGTTTTATGTCACAGCTTTTGAGAACTTCCATTCATAGTTTTATGTCACAGCTTTTGAGAACTTCCATTCATAGTTTTATGTCACAGCTTTTGACAACTTCCATTCATAGTTTTATGTCACAGCTTTTGACAACTTCCATTCATAGTTTTATGTCACAGCTTTTGACAACTATCATTAATAGTTTAATGATGTCACAATTCTTTAAATCTATAAAGCTAAAAGTAAAAATTCACTGAAGAAGTGAAGAAAAAGGTGTTTGAAACCAACTTCTTTTATAATAAACTAGCTGTGCTACCTGCTGTTGCCTGTGTATTGTATACAAAACAAACACCAGTAATGTATACAAACAGAGAATGAACAGTAAACACTATTCGTCACAATGTTTTCCCCTTGTTCAATATATTTGCCCACGTATCAAATTAACACAGATACCAATGAGACTTTTCACCCCCCCCCCCATAACAAACCTTTAAACAAGCATTTTACGTTAAACTTACATAGTAAACTGACCCACCCTCACTTAAGAACTGAACAAGTCGATTAGAAAATATAAAAATTCTATAGATCATAAATCGAGGATTTAACAGAAAGAATCAAATAAAAATTTTCTCAAAATGATTTCTACCTCTTAAAAGCCTCAGACAAAATAATTGCAAGCACTGAAATATTTTTTGTTTCTAGTATGAAAAGATTTTCTAATATTAAGAAATTGTCTTTTAAAAGTAGATAATATTAATTAGTACGGTATTACTGGATGAGTATTTAATATAATCAGATCCTTCTTAGCTTAAAGAAAAGTCCAGGCCATTCTAGATGGCCCGACATCTAAATATCACATCAATGCGGATGTGCCTCAGAGGTCGATCCTTGGACCTGTTGCTGGGTCTGGTCACCTGAGGAGTTTTTTTGACAAACGCTTTGTCAGCGCCGGGTGCGACGTTTGGTCAGCGCCACTACGTTGGGGGTGATCGGTCTTACAACTAAGAAAGTAGACACGGACAAAAATACGGCAATGGCAAAGAAAGAGGACAAACGCAGATGAACAGTTGTAAAATAGAAGTTGTTTATTTACCATAAATGGAATATAACGTGAGAAAGACAACTGGGATGATGTAACCAATCGGAAAGACTGTTTAAGGGGATGCTTAACACCTATACTTCTTGATGAAGGTGTGGTTGAATTTTGTAAACAATAGAAGCAGTGTACAGACCTTTATTATTCCTGATTTTCATAAATAACCTTCCTGATGCAATCACATCTAAGATGGGTATATTTGCTGATGATATCACACTCTATTCTCGATATGAGGACAAATCGGACACACACATATCCAAGGCAATGGCTGAATCCTTAGAAAATGACCTCCAGTCTGTAGTAGAATGGGGCCAAAAATAAATGGTCACATTCAATATTACCAAGACAAAGCTCCTTTCCTTTAACAATTATAAGAAACCTTACCAACCGCCGATTGCCATGGCTGATAGCACCCTGTCCAACATTCAAACACTTCAGCCTAACATCCACAGGTAACATGAATTGGAATAAATACATAGAAGATACTGCCAAGTCTACTTCAAAGAAGGTGGGTTCCCTTTACCGGGCTAGAAAACTTCTCACATATACTAGTATCCTATATCTCTACAAAACCATATTCGCTCATGAATGAAGTTTAATTGCCATTTCTGGGCTGGTCCACCAACCATTAGTCTTTCCCTCTTGGACAGGGTCTAAAAAAAGAATCTCTAACCTAATAGGTTCCACACTGTCTACCAATCTCCAGCCCCTGTCCATCGTCAATGTTGCATCTCTGTGCTTGTTTTACAAGTACTTCAACGAGATGTTCTCTGACGAACTTGCTGCACTTGTACCTCCTACATGTAAATACCCCTGACCAACCTGACAATCAGCAAAATCCCACCCTTTCACTGTAGAGGTCTCCAGATGCTGTAGGCTTTCTACTCTTATAGCTTCTTTTATTGAATTGCTAGCCTTTGGAATTTCCTCCCTGCTTCCGGTTTCCCTGATTGTACCAAAATGCAGAGATTTAAATGTAATGTGAACAAACATCTTGCTGCACAACTCCCCACTTAAGATTACCCTAAAAATCTGGCCCCTAATTCACAGTCGCCATTTATGTCTCAGTGGCAATAAACTTTGTTTGGTGTGAATTGAACTAAATTGAAGTAATATTAAGAGTTTGTCTTTTAAAAGAATACAAAGTTTATTTTGAATTTGAATTTTGTTTCATCATTAAAAAAGTAAAACAAAACGTTTGCTGTGCTGTAAAATTTCTATCTGATTGAATATTTTTTACAAAACTTTTATTGTAATATACAGAACATTAGTTAGAAATTGGAGATAGACACTTGTAGCATGCAAGGACGTGATTGGCCGCCAGTCTATTCACACTAAATTCAAATTATGATTGTTTCAATTGGAGGTGTTGATGTGGTTGCAGTTCAGCAATGAGTGCGCTTGAAAGATTAAAGAAATCATTTTCTTTTTTACCAATGAAATTAATTCGTCAGTTTGATCTAAAAGCTGATCCTAAAAGAATTGTGTTGCACAATATTTTTTGCATATTGAAATATCAATCGGTTTGTAGCATTTTTTTTTTTTTTCAAATGGATAATTCTTTATTAAAATTGAAAAATAGAAATAATCCTTGGTTTCATAATTATTCTAAACCTGTCAAACAAACTATTTACTATTTGACACTTTTTTTTTTCTTATAAATGTAGTACACGGTTAGATGATAAGTCTTGAATATTCTTTCATTGAATTCTATTTAGCCATTTTATAGGTGTCTACATTTTATATTAGTTCAGTAGCTAAATAAGGTGACTGACTATGACTCTATACATTTCCAGAAAAAAGCAAATTTAACAGAAGGTTTTTATGATTTGTACAAGTCTCGTCCATTAGTATTGATTATTTCTTAATTTCTAAAATATGTTTTTGTATAAACTCAAAGAGATCTCAAATCTATTGTTGGATATTTAGAATTTACACTTCATGTTTTTAAAAAGTGAATGAACCTTTTATATGCATTGTCAGAAATTATGTAAAATGTTTTCATTTTATTATTATTTATTTGTCCAATATAATACTGGAACGCTTTAATAAGAACAATTTTTAGGATCGAAAAATACTTGAAAGCAATAAAAAATATGTATCTCTGGTTATAAAAGCAGCTGCTTGAAAATCTTCACTTTTGAAGAAGATAGTTTTGTTCACTAGAAATTGCAGGCTATTCATTTCTTTGATCTTTTTCAGATTGGTCAGTTTAAAAAAAAGTGAAAATAGAAAAGCAAAATATTTCTTCATAATGTCTTACAAACTTATCACCTGTTAATGAATAATTTTTCATATCTTGATCATTTTGTAACTGTTTAATGAAACTTGTATTTTAAGAGTAAAATACATCCTTTGAAAAAGTGAACAACATGAAAGTTTCTGTGATAAAGGTTAATTTGTTTTGCTATTGGAAGCGAGAATTTTATATAAAACATTTAATAAAATAATAAAAGATGGATATTAATTTACATGTTTTATTATATAGATAAGCCAATTGGATTTTGAAGTATTTAAGTTGCTTTCATAATAAAAATGATACAATGCATTCACAATTCTCAATGAAATTTGTAAGTGATTCTAAATGTTATTTTCAACTTTTGCCTATAAAATGCATTAAGGTGATCTATTATATAAAAAAAATCTTTCAGTAATCAGATTATTGTTAAATGTTGACTTAGTGGATAAGACTAAACGAAGTCAATAAATTCACCTTTTTTTAAAACTAGATATAAACGTGTATATTTAATACCAGTACTTTCTGATTTCTGATAGCGATGTTACTGGAAGATAAAACGGAGATTAAAAAAGGTAGTATTTAAATCGGTTATTTTGCTGCTTTAAATTAATCTGTTATATTTTCTCACTCTGTTACCCGATGTAATCTGGCCCAATCATATTTGTTAAGAAATATAAGCAGCATTTTGATTTCAAAAATGTTTTTATCAAGAACAAAAAGGAATTCTTACATGACCAATGCCTTGAGAGCTCATTAACTTAAAATCTCTTGCAATTCATTTACACTCTGGTTCTTATGTAACATTGTGATTTACTGTAGTGGAGATGATACATAAAATGGATTTCTCACTGCCTCCAGTGGTGACAGTCGTTCTTGTGTGTTGTCTGCAGTGAAAGAGGGACTAATTTGTGTCATCGGCTATGTAGATGATTCGTTTCATCAGCCAATCACTGATGACATTCTCATAATTATGCATAATATAAACGGGCGAAATTTGCTCGTTCACTAGGGTTGTCTTGTGAATATGTCACATGTGCTTGTTCTTGTAAACTCCTGTTTGCTGATCCCATTATGTCTATCCCTTGCGTTTTTCATTCCTGTCCATTTCTAAAGATCTGGTTTGTTCCCGGTTCTTTGTGTAACCCAACCCTCGAAGTGACCTGATCAGAAGGTCCTGGTTCATTTACTCATTGTATTAAAGTCACTGATAACATTTAAAACTTAATTTGTCAAACCGCGATGGGCTAAACGAACACCTCATGTTCTGTTTGAGGGCTAAAAGACCAATCTAATTCAAAGAAGAAAAGTGATCTTTTTTTTCTTTTCTTGAGACCCTTACATAATCTCCATCGTATAATATTTCCAGAAAAGATTCAGTAAAACTTCTAATTCGATAAAATTCTTTCCCTCCCCCAAATCCTATATCTCCAAATGTCAGTAAATATATCTATCAGTCAAGCTGTTTATCTATAATTTTGACCCATAATTGGGTTCTACTTTTTAAATTAAAAACATCTTACAATAAAAAAAAAATTTAAGTTATAAGTTTTTAAATGATTCATTTTACTTATACAAATCTTACACCAATAAACTTTTAGTGGCAAAATTACATTGAATTGGAAATGTGATCTTTATCATCAACTACTTTGTGTAGACCTCATTTGTGTCAGCTTTGCATGTGCCTTAAACAGCCTCTCCATCTCACTGGTCATCAATAATAATTCCTGAATGAGTCTCCTTCTAAAATAGAAGAATGTTTTCAAGGTCATCAATTTTTTATAAGTTTGCAACAAGGTTTGCTTTAGTGAGCCAGGCAATTGCATCACTCGTTTCAATGATTTTATATCATTACTGAACCATATCTTTCCTTCCTTTACATTTAGTTCAATGTAGTAGCCAGACTAGCTAGAAAAAGTATTTACAATTGAAATGGGTTTGATCCTCGTATTATTTCATAATGAAATCACCAGCTGTCGCAAAGTAGACACAGGAACCAACTGAGAGACGTACCTCAACCCCTTTCATACTGAAATCATAAACTGCCACGAATGAAATGGGTGCTGACTGAGATACACTTGTTACATATGTCGCAGGTAATCGTCTGCTGAATAAACGTGTGTTACATGTGCCACAGGTAATCGTCTGTTGAATTAACGTGTGTTACATGTGCCGCAGGTAATCGTCTGCTGAATAAACGTGTGTTACATGTGCCGCACGTAATCGTCTGCTGAATAAACGCGTGTTACATGTGCCGCACGTAATCGTCTGCTGAATAAACGCGTGTTACATGTGCCGCAGGTAATCGTCTGCTGAATAAACGCGTGTTACATGTGCCGCAGGTAATCGTCTGCTGAATAAACGCGTGTTACATGTGCCGCAGGTAATCGTCTGCTGAATAAACGCTTGTTACATGTGCCGCAGGTACTCGTCTGCTGAATAAACGCTTGTTAGATGTGCCGCAGGTACTCGTCTGCTGAATAAACGCTTGTTACATGTGCCGCAGGTAATCGTCTGCTGAATAAACGCTTGTTACATGTAATCGTCTTTCTATTCGATTATCTCAGTTGCATCAGTTTTTATTATGCTAATTCCAATCACAGCCTACTTATATATATATATATATATATATATAGTTCTTCGGTGTATGTTGAAAGGAAATCAATCAATTGCCAGAAATGTGAGAGCTAATATACAAATTATTTATTTAAAAACTATGTTACATACTTCAGAAACATACCATGGGTTCATTGAGATAGGCTGACCTTTTATATTTGTTAAAATGGTTGTTAGAGCCCAATTCAAATCATCAGCGACTCATGAAACAAAAACAAATCGAAGAATGGAGTTCAAAGATCACTGTCTTCCAGTGAGTTCACTTGAGCATCACTTCTGGAAAAAGTACAGAGTCAATAGGAGCAGACTGTGTGTTTATATGGGTCTTAATTGTAACAAAGTATTATTTAGAATAAAATCATTGTTGATAATGGATTTTGTATGTTTCTCTGCTTCAATGATGTATTCATATTTAGGGGTGGTAGTGTATGTTGTAGTTTATTTGTCAGTGAGTGGGTTAGATTTTGGTTGGGGTTGTATTCCTGTTATTATATTTATATTACTTTTTATAATTTGGGGATAGTGCTTATATTTGAGTGTATAACTAATTTATTAGCTATGTGGGGGTGTGGTGTTAATGAAGGGGGTATCTTTATCAGTAAAAAAAAGTTTCCTAAGGGATATCAAAATAAGCGAATGGGTAAATATAAGCTTGCTATCCTCATATGTAGTGTCTCTATTGGTTCGTGTGGGATACTTGTGTTTAATAACTCGGTTAGCTTAGACTCATAAACGTTATTAGATATATCGGAGGGTCTATGTGAATCGGTAAGGTTTAGATCTTGGTCATATATATTTTTTTCTTATTATTTAAGGGTATTCGATGAATATATTTCTAGGTATTTAACTAGTGAGACTTAATATATTTAAATGTTTAAAAAAATTTTGAATATGATGAGATATCTAGTAATTTATGTTATTTGTGATAGGTAGGGATTATGAGGGTGTGAGTGTAGGTTGTATTTGGGTTGGTAGAGGAGATGTGGATGTGATAAATATATAATATATCCGTATATATTGCATAAAAGAATTAATTTGATAATAATTGGAAAAGTTTTGGGGTGGGGTGGGCCTTATATTTTACATATGATGTGCAGTTCTTAAGACTTATGTATGGAAGGGACTATCAGTGAGTTATGTATTTTCGTTGTTAGTCCATTTGGCTAGTAGACATTTTCTTCTGTGGAGACATTATTTGAAGACCTCCTGTTTGATGTTCATACAGATTATGGAAGAATTATTGATTGCCTGAAGCATCCTGAATTTTTTAGTGGTGCATAGTTGGCAATTCCTGGATGTTTATCGATGATCCTCCATTCGATTTCATAGGGGATACTTGACTTCTTGAACTCCCATATGGTGGTTGCTCAGGTGGGGTTATGTTTTTTGTTTTTTTTTCCGGGATATTTGAAAGTGTTAGTGTGGGCGTAGAGCTTCTCTTTGAAAGTTCCTTGAGTCATTCCGATGTTATTTTTTTTCTGTCTTGGAGTTTACGCTAGATGCTAGATATGACTTTGGCTTCGTACACTATGGATCTGATTGTGCAACCCTCTCCCAGAAGTCAGATTCCCCTCTTCTGGAAGAGCAGCAAGGTTGGGGAGGGGATTGATTGGAGTTGTGGGTTTAGAGGCTAGAAGGGATCCAACGGAGGGACAACAAAAATAACTCGTTTTGACTGTAATTCTATTAATGAGTTTATGAAGCTTATTATATGGTGGAAAGTGTTCATCTATTAATAAGAGGAATTGTTTACCCATGTTATATTTGACACTGAGAGAATAGGGGGAAGTGAACCAGATAATATTTCTTTTTCTATTGTGTTTGTGTTGTCTGGTAGGTTGGGTGGGTTTGTAAGAGATTTCTTTATAACTGCTGTCGCAGAGGGCTTTGTTGTAATGTGTGTGTGTGTGTGTGTATAACTGCCACCTTTTTAATAGATTCAACCATTAAAACAGAAAAGCAGAAATAGGATTACTATATGAAAACATAACTAAACTAGAAACAGAAAATAAAATTACATCACATCCCAGCTTACGTGATCTCCTAAAAGCGGAAGTTATAAAAAATCGTCATGATGAAAAAAAAGCCGCTAATGAACTCCACAATCATCCAAATATCATTATAAAAAATCCGACAAAACAAACATATTTGTTGTACTTAATAAATCCGACTATTACACTAAACTTCAAACAATTCTTGATGACCGCACTAAATTCAAAAGAATTAACAACAATCCTACCAATATGTTATAAATATAAGTTAACAGACTTATCACTGCTAACAATGCACAAATTGATAATTATCAACTTCCCAAAATAATTGGCAATTACAAACCCGGATATTTATACAGAACAGTTCAGATACATAAACCTAATTCCCCTCTCCGACCTATCATATCCCAAATTACTACTCCTATATATTCTTTAACACAAACAATAAATTAACTTATCAGCCCGTATCTACCCAGCAAATATATTGTTTTGTCCACACAAGAACTATTACAAATTTTACAAAGCAAACAACCGGATAATAAAATCATTGCCTGCCTAGACGTAGTCAGCCTATTCACCAATGTACCTATGAAGGAAACAATAGACATAATCATCAATAATATATACAATAACCCGTCTCTCCCTTCACTTAAAATTAATTTTAAAAATTCTAAAAAAGCTACGATTAATCTGCACCACCGAAGTACCTTTTTATGACTTCAAGGGAAATATTTACACTCAAATTGACGGAGTTTCAATGGGTTCGGTTCTCGGTCCGATTCTTAGCGAATTCTATATGTCAAACCTAGAAAACAAAATATTTAATAACATTAAAAAAAACCTCTATTTATGTATGCTATGTCGACGATATTCTTGTTCTAGCTGATAACAATGAACAAATACACAAACTTCAAGACCTTTTCCAAAAAAACTCTGTTCTTAAATTCACCATAGAACTGAACATAAATAATAAAATCCCATTCCTAGATTTTCTCATCGACATCTCTAATAAATCGTTTAACATTTCCACTTATAAAAAAACAACCAGCTTAAATTCTAGTCCTTTAAATTTCAAGAGCGAGTGTCCCTATCGCTACAAAATAGCTATTGTTAAAAATTTATGAAACCGTGCCAAATTAATCTCCTCTAAAAAATACTATTCATTGAATTAAAAAATATAAAACCAGTACTTATTAACAACGAACTCCCTTATTATATCGTTGATGAACAAATAAAATTAATTATTCAAAACTTAAAAACACCATTACAAATAATAATAATATTCAACATCACAACTCAAACAATATTAACATATACTATTGTAATCAAATTCAACCAAACTTCAGATTAGAAGAAAAAGCCATGAAAAATATTATACACAGATACATATCCCCAATTGACAATAACAAAATTAGACTCATTATTTACTATAAGAAATTAAAAACCCAAAATCTTGTAGTAAAAAAACAACTCCTTCCCAACTCAAAAACCATTATTAATTGTGGGTTTCATTAAAATAGTTTATCAAATAAATGTAATTTGTTACTTATTATAGGATTTTATATATTTAGTTAAGGCTTAATTGAATCTAGTTAAATTCGGATTTTAGCTGTAATACAGTGTAAGGGGATAACTCTGTCTTTTACTAAATTAGGTCTTGAATGAGAATTCATAGATTCAGTCGATAGAAGTCTGTATTAAGTTATATTATATATATGTATATTCTTGTTTATTTATGTATTCTTTATTTTCTCTTATTGTTTTTTATTTATTATTTTTAATTTTTTTTTTTTTTTTTATATTATTTGTATACATTTTATATGTATTTAGATGTGGGGTAATTGTGGTCAAGTTTAATTAATTAATAATGCCAAGGTATGAGATGAATTATTTTGGTGGGATAGTAAGAGTAGGTCAATTATGGTTTTTAGTTGTTAGGGGTTCTTATTCTCATGTGACTGAGGGTGTGTTGAGATAAATGTGTGTATGTGGAGGGGCCTACTTGATTATTTGGGTGTGTGTGTGGTGGTAGTGGATGGCTTAATATAGGAGTTAAGTAATGATGAAATTGGGGGCTGGAGTGAAATGGTGAAATTGGAATACAATAAGTGTTAGATATGAGGTTGGTCAGTGGGTGAGAGGGTAGATTATTATAGAATGAATGGTGAGTGAGGGGTTTAATCTGGAGATGAGGATCGATTCCGTGATTTTTAGGTCACCAATATTTCTGATAGAGGCAAGGAAGAGAAGTGGATGTTGCGTTGAGTAATGTTGCATAGGGTTGTGTGTTAGTTGAAAGAGGATATACGGGTGTTCATATGCTCTTTGATGCGTAGGTGTAGCGGTCTTGTTGTGCTACCTATGTAGAATTTGGTGCACTGTAATTTCTATACACAGTTGGTGCGGTAGCATAGATCAGTGTTGAGGATAGGGCAATTGGCCAGGGAGCAGGGTTTGGGTGTGTGGTTAGTATGTTTCCTAGATATATGCTGGCGTAAGGAGGTGCCAGTGTGCGTTAGTTGGATGTCAAAGTTTTCTTTGTGTATAGCCTTGCGGATGGAGGTGGTGATTTTATCACTAAAAAAGAGTTTTAAGAAACAGGTGTTGGAGAGTGTGCTGTGTCTGCGTGTTTTGGACTTATTTAGGTGGGTTAGGATGGAAGTGGGGTAGCCATTAGGTCGGAGAGTTTGATGGAAGTTATTTGTTTGTGTTATTTTGTCAATAGTAGAAGAGCATTTCTTTTGTATGCGGGCGATCTCATTGTGGGCATAACCTATTTTGTCTTTCATGAGCTGGGCAGACTTAAAATATATATATAAAGAGGTTTTTGCAGGAGGGTTTCCTATAGAAGTTGGTATGTATGGAGCCGTCTTTGGTGATGTTAAGGTTAAATTCAAGGAAAGAGGGTGAGCCGGAATCGTTGGCGTGTTCTATGGTGAATTGTATGTGGGAGTCGGTGTTGTTAATAATGTTGAATATTTGAGTGGCTTCATTATGAGAGGATGTGAGGATAAGTATGTCATCGATGTATCAGGTGCTTAATGCTCGTTACTCTAGCCGGTTCATATATATATATATATATATATATATATATATATATATAGACTCTGTGAACCGGGTTCGCGCCTCCCGACCGTCTGAAATTGTTACTTTCCTGCACTGATGAAAGCAATAAGCTTGAAACGCTAGCGTCTGTAGGTATTAATAATTTAATATTTATTTATAAGTATTATATATATATATATATATATATATATATATATATATATGCACACTATTAGTAATCTCTGAACTCCTTTTTCCAAAAGAATGTAGAAAGTTATTTAAACAAAATTTAAAAAATCGGATTTTTACGAAATATTTTAATAGATGTATTGTCATCATGCCAACATACACACTTCCATATTCATAAACATTTGTTTTCTAATGTATTCCGAGTCGTAGAGTTTAATTTTGCTAACTTTACTATAACACTTGACACTTTTTTGATCTGTTTTCAAATGTTCCCACCAACTATCCTGATTGGTTTTTATGAATATAATAATGTAATAATTGAACATTTTTAAAGTGATAGTCCGCCATTTCTAATGTATTAAGGAAGAAATGATGTTGAATTTCACATCCTCGAAAGAAAAATAAATGTCATTTGATATGATTAAGTTTAATGAAATGTATGCTAGCATGTAATTGGAAAGAAAGAGTGGATATGTGCTTTCATCATCTACAGAGTTAATGAATAGTAAAATTATGTGTTATAAATAGTCAGTGTTTGCTTTAACTTAAATAACTGGGAAAGTGTTAAAACCATTTGTAAGTCATATGTGCAATGCACATCCGTAGACTTTACAAGTGGTGAGGCTAAAGTTCTGATAAAGTCGAATTAAATATATGGTAGCGCTTAGTTGTAAAAAAGAGTGGATTTGTGAATTTAACATTTCAAATCTACGAAATTAATGAAAATTAAAATTACATCTAATAAGTCAGTCAGTATTTGCTTTTAATAATCATGAAATTGTTAAAACCATTCATAAGTCATATAGACTTAGAAAAAATATTAATATGGCAATGTGCATCCAAAGACTTTATAAATGGTGCAGCAAAATTTATTTATCCTACAAAATATGTGTACCCGGTGATT